>VHKM01001267.1:0-68446 GCA_007210695.1 Neogobius melanostomus | reverse complement strand
GCGATTGGACTGCACGAATAATTGCTAGTTGCAGAAGTCACCTGAAAAAAATCTTAAAAATGCCTTGGAAACTGTTTAAAATACTGAAAAAGCTTTGAAACTTCCTGAAGTCTTTTAAACTTCTGAAATTCCTTACTGTTTGGAAACCTTGAAAACCTCCTGAAGATCCCGTGAACGGTTGAAACCTTGAAACTACTGAAATCTTTGAAACTGTTGACACCTTTGAAACTACCTGAATCCCTTAAACTGTTGAACCTTGAAACTTACTTGAATATCCTTGAAACTGCTTGAAGCCTTGAAATTCCATGAATCCTTGAAAACTGTTGAACCTTGAAACTGCTGTATGAAGTTGCTGCTGGAAAATCCCTATTTAGTTCGCATTAATAGTGCTTTTATTGTTGAAAATCCCAGTTAGTTGCATAATAGTGCTTTTATTGTTGAAATCCTTAATTAGTTTCATATAGTGCGTTTATTGTGAAAATTCCCTATTAAGTCTGCATTATACTTGTTTTCAGTAAAAATCCCTATTAGTTGTATTATTACTGCTTTAATTATGTAAAAAATCCCTATTAAGTCTGCATTTATACTGCTTTAATGTAAAATTCCCTATTAAGTTCGCATATATACTGCTTTTACATGTAAAATCCCTATTAAGTTGGCATTATACTGCCTTTAATGCTAAAATCCCATTAAGTTGGCATATATACTGCTTTTCACATGTAAAATCCCCTATTAGTTTGGATTATACTGCTCTTACCATGTAAAATATCCCTATTTAAAGTATGCATTATTACTGCTTTACATTTGTAAAAATCCCATATTGTAGTTATACTGCTTTAGTATGTAAAAATCCCTATTAAGTCCTGCAAATATACTGCTTTTACATGTAAAAACTCCCATTAAGTTGACATTTTACTGTTTTACGATGTAAAACATCCCTATTAGTTTGCAATAATACTACTTTATATCACAAATCCCTATTTAAGTGCACATAATACTGCTCTTATATGCAAAGAATCCCCTATTAAGTTGTATTATAGTGCTATTTATGGTGAAAACCCTATTACGTTGCATAATTGTTTCTAATTGCAAAAATCCCTTCTTTGTTGCAGATGTAAAACTGTTGAAATTTGCATAAAGCTGTTGACAATTGCAGACTCTTTACATTTGTATAAACTGTTTAAATTCACTGACAGACTTAACTGGCTATAACAAAATCCTATTTAATGAATGGCAGAATTCTCAATACAAATGAATGGCAGAATTCCCAAGCCCTAGAAAAACTGGGGAAAACTATGCCAGAACTCAAATTTTTTCTGAAAACTGACAAGTTGCCGGAAGCTGACATGCACAAACTCAGAAATTGCAAGGAAAATGTGGAAAAACTGCAGAATCTGTTGAATTTGCGGAAGCCCATTTATAAGTCAATGGGAAAAATCGACGATTTTTGCCGATTGCGGAAAAACCGGACAATCGCAGAATCCCAAAAGTAATAAGCAATATCTCTCAAACATGCGGAACGTTTTGATGTCATAGTTTGGAAATTGCAGGAAACTGTGCAAAGACTGTGAAACTGGTTGAAATTCAGGAAAAAGATGTTAAGTTTAATAATAATAATAATAAAGGAACTGGAAAAACCAATTATTGACTGCGGAAAGTTCCGCAGTCAATCAACTAGAAACGGTTGTTCAATGCTGCGCCATTGCGATCTGACTGCGAACAAAGATCTAATGCAGAAATCTTTGAACTCCTTCCGAGAGTCCTTGGAAACTTGTTGAACAACCTTGAACTGTTGAAACTTTGAAAAACTGTTTGAAATCTTGAAAAACTGTTGAAATTTGAAAACTGTTGAACCTTGACAACTTTGAAAACCTTGAACTGTGGAACCTTGAAAACTGTTGAACCTTGAAACTGTGGAAAACCTTGAACAACTGTTGAAACCTTGAAACTCCTGAAATCCTGAAACTGTTGAGACCTTGAACTCCTGAATCCTTAAGCTGTTGAAGCCTTTGAAATTCCTGAAATCCTTGAAACTGTTGAAACCTTGAAACTGCTGAAGTTTGTTGAAAATCCCTATTAATTCGTATTTTACTGCTTTTATTGTGAAAATCACTATTTGTTGTATTGATGTGCTTTATATTACAAAAATCCCCTTATTTTAGTTGTCTAATTAATACTTGCATTTATTGTGAAAATCTCCATTTAGTTGACATATATGCTTTTATTGTGAAAATTCCTATTAAGTTTGATCTGTTACTGCTTTACATGTAAAAAATCCCTATTAAGTTTCGATTACTGCTTTACATGTAAAACCCTATTAAGTTGCATTATTACTGCTTTACATGTAAAAATCCCTATTAAGTTGCATTATTACTGCAATTACATGTAAAATCCCTATTAAGTTGTATTATACTGCTTTATATGCAGAAATCCCTATTAAGTTTGCATATACTGCTTTATATGTAAAATCCTATTAAGTTGCAGAATACTCACTTTATATGCAGAAATCCCTAATTAAATTGCATATACTGCTTTAGCACTTGTAAAAATCCCTTTTAAGTTGCATTATACTGGCTTTATATGTAAAAATCCCCTTATTATGTTGCATTATACTGCTTTACATGTAAAATCCCTATTAAGTTGCATATATACTGCGTTTACATGGTAAAATCCCTATTAAGTTGCATTATTACTGTGTACATGCTAAAAATCCTATTAAAGTTGATATCTACTTTTAATATGCAGAATCCCTATTAAGTTGCATATACTGCTTTATATGTAAAATCCCTATTAAGCTGCATTATACTGTTTTACATTGTAAAAATCCCTATTAGTTGCATAATACTGTTTTACATGCTATAAATCCCCATTAAGTCTGTATTATAGTGCATATTATGGTGAAATCCTTATTACGTTGCATAATGTTTGTAATTGCAAAAAATCCCTATTTTGGTTTGCAGAAACTGTAAAAAAACTGTTGAAATTGCATAAACGTTGAAATTGCAGAACTCTTTACATGTATAAAGTCTTAACATTGTATAAACTGTTTAAATTCACTGACAGACTTAACTGTATAAAATCCTATTAAAATGAATGCAGAATTCTCAATACAAATGAATGCAGAATTCAAAACAAGCCCGTAGAAAAAAACTGGACAACGTCGCAGAACTCAAATTTTTTCTGAAAAACTGACAAGTTGCGGAAGGTGAACTTGCACAAACTGCAGAAATTGCAGAAAATTGTGGAAAAAACTTTGTAGAATCGTGAATTTGCGGAGCCCCATTATAAGTCAAATGGGAAAAATCGACCGATTTTTTGCCGATATGCGGAAAAACCGGAACGCGAAAGTCCCAAAGTAATAGCACATAATCTCTCAAACATGCGGACGTTTATGATGTATCAAGTTGTGGAAATTGGCAGAAACTGTGAAAGCTGTGAACTGCAGAAAATCAGGAAAAAGATGAAGTTAATAATAATAAAAACATGAACCAATTATTGACTGCGGAAGGTTCCGCAAGTCCAATCAATAAAGAACATGAAAACCAATTAATTGGACTGGGAACAGTTCCGCGTCAATCATAATAATAATAAACTAGAAACGGTTGCAATGGCTGCGCCATTGCGATTGGACTGCGGAACAATCTAATGCAGAAATCCCTTTGAAAACTCCTTGACAGTCCTTGAAATTCCTAAAATCCTTGAAACTGTTGAAACCGAAACTGTTGAAACCTTGAAACTCCTGAAATCTTTTGAAACTGTTGAAACTTCCTGAAATCCTGAAACTGGTTGAATTCCTTGAAACTGTTTTGAGGGACTTGAAACCTCCTGAAAAGTCCTTGAAGAAGCTGTTGAAGCCTTGAAATTCCTAAAATCCTCTGAAACTGTTGAAACCTCGAAACTCCCTGAAATCCATGAAAATGTTGAAACTTTGGACTCCTGAAATCCATGAAAACTGAGAAACATTTGAAACTCCTGAAAATCCGTTGAAAACTTATTTGAAATCCTTGAAACTGTATGAGACCTTGAAACTCCTGAATCTTAAGCTGTTTTGTAAGCCTTCGAAATGTTCCTGAAAATCCTTGAAACTGTTGAAAACTTGGAACTCCTGAAATCCATGAAAATGTCATTGAAACTGTTTTGAAAATACCATTTAGTTCGTATTATAGTGCTTTTTATTGTGAAAATCCCTATTTAGTTGTATTTATAGTGCTTTTATTTGTGAAAATCCTTCATGTAGTTGTTATGTATAGTGCTTTATTGTGGAAAATCCCTATTTAAGTTGTATTATAGTGCTTTTATTGTGAAAATCCCCATTTAGTTGTATTTATTAGTGGCTTTTGTATTTGAAATCCTATTTTAGGTTGTATTATAGTTGCTTTATTGTGAAAATCCCCATTTAGTTGTATTATAGTGCTTTTATTGTGAAAAATCCCCATTTAGTTGTATTATTACCGCGTTTACATTGCAAAATTCCATATAAAGTTGTATTATATAGGTTTCATTGTGAAAATCCCTATTAGTTAAATATTGTGTCTGTAATTCAAAAAAAAATCCCTATTTGTTGACATAAAACTGTACAAACTGTTGAAATTGCGTAGTATTTGAAGCTTCCCTGAATCATGAAACTGTCTGAACCTGAACACTGCTGAAATCCTTTGAAGTTCCTGAAAATTCTTGAACTTCCTGAAAATCCTTTTGAAACTGTTTGAAACCTTGAAACTGCTGAAGGTCAATCTTCCATGGCTGACGCCATGGGAGATTGACTGTCCTTTGAAACTGCTTGAAGTCCTTGCGTTTCAAACTGCTGAAGTCCTTGAAACTCGCTGAAATCTTGAAACTCCTGTCAAATCCTTGAAAACTTGTTTGAAACCTTGAAAACTGCTGAAGTCCTTGAAAACTGTTGAATCCTTAAAACTGTTGAGTCTTTGAAACACCTGAAATCCTTGAAACTTCCTGAAATCCTTGAAACTGTTTGAAACCTGTGAAACTTGCTTAAGTCCTTGAAAACTGTTGAATCGCTTAAAACTGTTTGAATCCTTTAAAACTGTTGAATCTTAAAACTGTTGAGTCTTTTGAAACTCCTGAAATCTTTGAAAAAACTCCTGAAATCCTTGAACTGTTTGAAACCTTGAAATTGCTGAAGTCCTTGAAAACTGTTTGAATCCTTAAAAACTGAGTTGATCCTTAAAACTGTTGAATCCTTAAAAACTGTTGAAGTCTTTGGAAACTCCTGAAATCCTTGAAACTCCTGAAATCCTTGAAACTGTTGAACCTTGAAACCTGCCTGAAGTCCTTTGAAACTGTTGAATCCTTAAAACTGTTGAATCCTTAAAAAACTGTTGAAATTCTTAAAAACTGGTGAATCCTTAAACTTTGAAGTCTTGAAACTCCTTGAAATCCTTGAAACTCCTGAAAATCCTATGAAACTGTTTGAACCGTTGAAACTGCTGAAAGTCCTTGAAACTTTGAATCTTAAAACTGTTGGAAGTTCTTTGAAACTGCTGAAATTGGCTTTAGCTGTAGAAATGCCTGAAAAGCCTGAATGTGCCCTGACCACGTCCTATTAAAATGAACATGGCAGATGATAGTCTACATACACACTGACATGCAGAATCCCAAGCCCGTCAGAAAAAAAATGCGAAAACCTGCAGAACTCTAATTTTTTTCTGAAACTCACAAGTTGTGGAAGCTGAACATGCACAAACTGCAAGAAATTGCAGGAAAATGTGGAAAAAAACTGCAGAATTCTGCTGAATTTGCGAGAAGCCCACATTATAAGTTCAATGCGGAAAAATCGACCGATTTTTTTGCCGATTGCGGAAAAACCGGAAATCGCAGAAGTCGCACAAAAGTCAATAGCAATAATCTCTCAAACATGCACGGAACGTTTTGATGTATAAGTTGTGCGAAATTGCAGAAACTGTGAAAGCTGTTGGAAAACTGTTGAAAATCAGGAAAAAGATGGAAGTTTAATAATAATAATAAACCTAGAAACGTTGCCAATGGCTGCGCCCATTGCGGATTGACTGCGAACAGATCTAAAATGCAGAAATCTTTTTGAAACTCCTGAAGTCGGTTTGAAAACTCCTGAAATCCTGAAACTGTTGAAACTCTGCGCAAACCGAGTCTGAATCCTTGAACTGTTGAAATCCTTGAAAACTGTTTGGAGGCACCCTTTGAAACTCCTGGAAATCCTTAAAGCTGTTGAAGCCTTGAAATCCTAAAATTCCTTGAAACTGTTGAAACCTTCGAAACTCCCTAATCTGCATGAAAATGTTGGAAAACCTCTGGAACTTTGCATGGAAATCCATGAATATCTTAGTAGAAACATTGAATACTCATGAAAATCCTTGAAAACCTTTTGAAATCCTCTGAAACTGTTTGAGCAACCCTTTGGAAACTACGCTGAAAATCCTTAAAGCTGTGTGAAGACCTTGAATTCCTGAATCCTGTGAAACTGTGAAAACCATTGGAACCCTGAAATCCCATGAAAATTATTGAACTGTTTGAAAATACCCAATTGTAGTGTGAATTATAGAGTGACTTTTATTGTCGAAGAATCCCTATTTTAGGTGTGTTACAAGTAGATTTTATTGTGGAAAATCCTCATGTTGGGTATTATAATGTGCTTTTTTTATTGTGAAAATCCCTATTTAGTTGTATTATAGTGCTTTATTGGTGAAAATCCCCCATTTAGTTGTGTATTATCGGGCTCGTTGGTTAGTTGTTGAAAATCTCCTATTTAGTTGTATTAATAACAAGTACTTTTTAGGTTGAAAATCACCCATATGTTAGTTGTATTATAGTGCTTTTATTGTGAAATATCCCAAATGTTAGTTGTGATTGGATAAGCATTATTAGTGAAAATCCCCATTTAGTTGTATTATACGCTTTACATGCAAAATCCATATAAAGTTGTATTATATAGGTTTCATTGTGAAAATCCCTATTTAGTTGCATAATTTGTTTTGTGTATTGCATAAAAATCCTATATTGTTGAGCATAAAACCTGTACAGACTAAACTGTTTGATTGCGTGTTGAGGTATTATTTGTAAGCTCGCTGAACATCCTTGAAACTGTAATCCATTGAAACTGCTGAAATCCTGAAGTTCCCTGAAATCCATGGAATTCCTGAAATCATTGAAACTTGTTGAAACTCTGAAACATGCATGCTGAAGGTCAATCTCCATGGCTGACGCCATGGAGATTGACTGTCCTTGAAACTGCTGAGTCTGGTTTCAAACGCTGAAGTCCTTGAAACTCCTGAATCCTGAAACTCCTTAAATCCTTGAAACTGTTGAAACCTTGAAACTGCTGAAGTCCTTGAAACTGTTGAATCCTTAAACTGTTGAAGTCTTGAACACCTGAAATCCTTGAAACTCCTGAAATCCTTGAAACTGTTGAACCTTGAAACTCTGAAGTCCTTGAACTGTTGAATCCTTAAACTGTTGAATCCTTAAAACTGTTGAATCCTTAAAACTGTTGAAGTCTTTGAAACTCCTGAATCTTTGAAACTCCTGAAATCCTTGAAACTGTTGAAACCTTGAACTGCTGAAGTCCTTGAAACTGTTGAATCCTTAAAAACTGTTGAATCCTTAAAACTGTTGAATCCTTAAAACTGTTGAAGTCTTTGAAACTCCTGAAATCCTTGAAACTCCTGAAATCCTTGAAACTGTTGAAACCTTGAAACTGCTGAAGTCCTTGAAACTGTTGAATCCTTAAAACTGTTGAATCCTTAAAACTGTTTGAATTTCTTAAAACTGTTGAATCCTTAAAACTGTTGAAGTCTTTGAAACTCCTGAAATCCTTGAAACTCCTGAAATCCTTGAAACTGTTGAAACCTTGAAACTGCTGAAGTCCTTGAAACTGTTGAATCCTTAAAACTGTTGAAGTCTTTGAAACTGCTGAAATGGCTTTAGCTGTAGAAATGGCTGAAAAGCCTGAATGTGCCTGAAGTCCTATTAAAATGAATGGCAGAAGTCTCTATACAATGAATGGCAGAATTCCCAAGCCCGTAGAAAAAAATGGAAAACTGCAGAACTCTAATTTTTTCTGAAAACTCACAAGTTGTGGAAGCTGAACATGCACAAACTGCAGAAATTGCAGAAAATGTGGAAAAAACTGCAGAATCTGTGAATTTGCGGAAGCCACATTATAAGTCAATGGGAAAAATCGACCGATTTTTGCCGATTGCGGAAAAACCGGAAATCGCAGAAGTCCCAAAAGTAATAGCAATAATCTCTCAAACATGCGGAACGTTTTGATGTATAAGTTGTGGAAATTGCAGAAACTGTGAAGCTGTGAAAACTGTTGAAAATCAGGAAAAAGATGGAAGTTTAATAATAATAATAACTAGAAATGTTGCAATGGCTGCGCCATTGCGATTGACTGCGGAACAGATCTAATGCAGAAATTACCTGAAAAATCCTTGAATTCCTTGAAACTGTTAAAATACTTGAAACATCTTTGAAACTCCTGGAGTCCTTAAACAACTCCTGATATCCTTTGTGATGCCTTCGGTATGAAAAGCGCTTTATAAATAAAGTTTGATTGATTGATCCTTGAAACTCTTGAAACCTGAAACTCCTAAAATCCTTAAAACTGTTGAAACCTTGAAAATCCTAAAATCCTTGAAACTGTTGAAACCTTGAAACTCCCCTAAAGTCCTTGAAATTGTTGAAACTGCATCAACTCTTACATTGCATAAATCACTGACAGACTTAACTGTGCCGAAAGTTCTATTAAAGTTCTATGGAAGCTTCCCCATACAAATGAATGGGTATCAATAGCATAGAAAAAAAACTGGAGAGCTGCAGAAAGTGGAATTTTCCTGTGGATAAAGTAAAACTTAAAAGCATTAAACCATAAGATTGCGGAAGCCCCATTGTAAGAATTGCAGCCGTTTGTGGAAAATCCGTAAATTGAAGAATTCCCAAAAGTAATAGAAACATTCTTCCAAACACGTGGAACGTTTTGATGTATAACTTGCGTAAATCGTAGAAACTGTGAAACTTTACTAAGAAGTAAATGTGGAAGAATCATGTATTTATATTTAAGACAAGCAATGAAACAAAAAAGGCATAATGGAGCACATAACAGTAAATGTATACATATTGGCATCTAGTAGTATTTTCCATTCATAACAAAACATTTGAAGGGTAGACACTAACAAAAGAAAGAAAAAAAACACACAAAAACAGAGAAACTGTATCAGATGATAGTCACATTATGAAAAAGTAATAAAAGTAATAATAAACAATTGACGTGTAAAAATGTAAACAAAACAACAGACCCATATGCATTTGCACAAATAAGAATTTCATGAAAGTGTAAGTACACAAAAACTAAAATAGATTAAATGTACACATATCCTAAACTGATTAATGCTATGAGCCCAAGCATGAGATCGACTGAGTACCGGAACATCCTGAATGACCAGGTTATTCCATCAACAGGTTTCTTTTTCCCTGATGGCCCTGAGACATTATTTTCACTAATGGATCAGCCACAGAGGCCAGATCTTATCCTTACTGAGAATCTTTTGGATGTTCTGGAGAAGCTCATGGTCACACTCTCCCATCCTCAATACAAGATCTTTATGAAAAATGATGCAGCACTGGATCATTTAACACTTAAGAAGCTTATCAAACAATGCCACAAAGAATGGAGCTGTAAAGGAGTTCAACCAAATGTTACTGTTTCACCTTTTTCTGTTCAGACAGTGTAAAATAAAATGGGTACAAAATCCCCTGGGGGAGGGGATTTCCTACCAACTGTCCACTACAATATTAAAGGCCCTATACCTGGCTCTTTTTGTCCCTCTCTTCTTGTTTTTGTTTTTTTGCAGGTTATTTTTCCCCTTTGAGAGTATGTTGTAAACTTAGTAATTTGTGAAAATAGTTAATGTTCTGTATAGTCAACCCAAATAGTCAATATGTGACAAAAAGGGTACCTTTACTATATTGACTCTGAAAGAGTCACATTTTGACTAAAAACGGTACAAATTCGGTAGCAATTAGCAATTAACTGAACCAATCCAGAGTCAGCTACTGCAGTGGAACACTGTCTGCAAAGAAATATGAAATACAATGATTATGCACTTTAATTAGTTATTAAATGCTAGAAATATAATTTTGCAATATTGTTATTATTCATAAAAATGATGTTCTGTTGAAGCATAATTTTGATTTGTAAATAAACAGCAGTACACTGTCATACTGCAGCTGGATGAGGATGAGGCAGGACGAATATCCCATCCCACGAGAAGGCTAAGGGACTTTCCCATAAATGTATATTTAATCCCTACTAACTTGACCCTAAAACAAAGAAAAAACTATTAGGGAAGTGACATGTATTTGTGTCACTATAAAACATGAAATTGCTGTATGTTATTAAAAGAAATAGGTATAAAATATTTCAGGGAGAGAAGTTAGCACCAGCTGACACCCACAATATAAAAAGTGACAAACAACAACATCAATGTGTCATAAACAGATATAATATACTCCTATAAGCAGCAACAGAAATAACATGCACATTTCTCTAAAAGTTCATAACTAATAGTTCTGTAGGGATTGAGAATAGAGATCTAGTTAACCTCTGAACCCCGCCTTAACCGAGTACATTTTCACTTCGGCTTTACTCAAGTCTAAAAACTTCTTACAGCTGCAGGCCTCGTGTTTTCATGCACTGTCGCCACGTTGTCATCAATTTTTTGTCATGTTTTGTCGCTTCTTTGTTGCGTTTTTGTAACTTTAATGTCGCTATTTGTACGCTTTTTTGTCACGTTTTTGTTGTGTTTTCAACCTCATTTATGTCTCGTTTTTGTTGTTTGTTTCAAGAAACTTTTAGTTTTGGGTAATGCCTGGTTACCTGGATAATAACTGAAGGCTGTGAAGGTGGGGCTTAAGAGGTTGAAGAAAAGTACACAACTTGTACTAGTACAAAACAGCATAGTAAAAAGTTAACAAAATATGGAAAATTACATTTTTGTTGCTACTGTTGACTCCCAGACTTCTGACAGCAGTGTCACAAACCTTGTTTCCAGTATTTCAAACCTTGTTTCACCTGTGTGGCATAACCACAGATGACACCAAGTTGTTCACGGTGTTGTTAATGGGACTGCTCCAGAATCCACCTCTTGCTGACAGAAATGCAGCTTTAAGACAAAGTTACTGTGACTGGGCCAGCTCCAGGACATAGAGGAGCTGATCGACTGTTGTCTCTGGTTGGTTTGGGAGACAGCAAGCCTTCGGAGCTGAAACAGTCTTCTTGGAGTTTCTGCTGACACCGTGACTCTGTAAAAGAATGTACATTACATTGGCTCTATCAAAGCCTCACATGTACCACAGAAAAATAAATAAATAAAATGATTATGAAATAAAGTTGTTTACCTTAATCACTGCTGTCAATCTGACCATCTGTGCTCAGCTTCATGGTGCAGCACATATGAACTTCTTTCTAAAAAAATATATGAATGTATTTAGTGACTTCAGAGAAATTATAACTAATTTTAATGTTGCTCTACCTTTCCTCCTGTTAATAATGATCACGAACAGCTGTTTAGGGCCATTGTAGACACTCGAGACAGTATTCACGTCCACACAGCGGTTCATTCCAGGGTTCACATGTGTTTCCTCTTTCAGTAAAGCAAGCTAACAAAGAGGCTACCAGCAGAAAAGAGAACAGATCAAATATATCAAGACAACAATACATCATTGTTGTTAGGGAAAATAAATCAGTCAAGCTACCTTGCTCTCTGTGGATAGCATCACGTTTGATAGCAGTATTGCCTTTACCAGTGGCGGAGCAGAACTAGCGTCTTGAGCAGGTGAAGCATTGGAGCAGATGGAGCAGGTGGAAGGATGGAGCACATACAGCATCTGGAACAGTCCAGGGTTCATCCTCTGTTTCTCCCCTTTCAGTCATACAAGCAAACCAAGCAGCTACCTACAGGAAACATCAAATATTAGCTATATCATAAATACATAGTCATTGTAATTACAAATCTACCTTCTCATGCTCTCTGTGAAGTTGTTGATGGTCAACATCAGGTTCAGTAGCAGTATCTGGAGGTGGAGGAGATGGCGCTGTGGAGCAGGTGGAGGAGATGGTGCTGTGGAGCAGGTGGAGGAGATGGTGCTGTGGAGCAGGTGGAGGAGATGGTGCTGTGGAGCAGGTGGAGGAGATGGTGCTGTGGAGCAGGTGGAGGAGATGGCGCTGTGGAGCAGGTGGAGGAGATGGCGCTGTGGAGCAGGTGGAGGAGATGGCTGTGGAGCAGGTGGAGGAGATGGCTGTGGAGCAGGTGGAGGAGATGGCTGTGGAGCAGGTGGAGGAGATGGCACTGTGGAGCAGGTGCAGCTGGTAAACAGGTGGAGTTGTGGAAGTAGAGCTGGTAAACAGGTGGAGTTGTGGAAGTAGAGCTGGTAAACAGGTGGAGTTGTGGAGGAGATGGCTGTGGTTGAAGAGTCCATAATGTAGGGGATTCTAACAATGTTTTTTGAATGTTCAATCAGTCAGTCAATCTTAATTATATCGCACCTTAACAACATCCAAAAAGTCCACAAGGTGCTTTACAGACAATAAAAAATAAAAACAACACAAACTAAGAATAAAGTTGTTTACCTTAATCACTGCTGTCAATCTGACCATCTGTGCTCAGCTTCATGGTGCAGCACATATGACCTTCTTCTAAAAAATATATGAATGTATTTAGTGACTTCAGAGAAATTATAACTAATTTTAATGTTGCTCTACCTTTTCCTCCTGTTAATAATGATCACGAACAGCTGTTTAGGGCCATTGTAGACACTCGAGACAGTATTCACGTCCACACAGCGGTTCATTCACAGGGTTCACATGTGTTTCCTCTTTCAGTAAAGCAAGCTAACAAAGAGGCTACCAGCAGAAAAGAGAACAGATCAAATATATCAAGACAACAATACATCATTGTTGTTAAGAAAAATAAATCAGTCAAGCTACCTTGCTCTCTGTGGATAGCACCACGTTTGATAGCAGTATTGCCTTTACCAGTGGCGGAGCAGAACTAGCGTCTTGAGCAGGTGAAGCATTGGAGCAGATGGAGCAGGTAGAAGGATGGAGCACGTACAGCATCTGGAACAGTCCAGGGTTCATCCTCTGTTTCTCCCCTTTCAGTCATACAAGCAAACCAAGCAGCTACCTACAGGAAACATCAAATATTAGCTATATCATAAATACATAGTCATTGTAATTACAAATCTACCTTCTCATGCTCTCTGTGAAGTTGTTGATGGTCAACATCAGGTTCAGTAGCAGTATCTGGAGGTGGAGGAGATGGTGCTGTGGAGCAGGTGGAGCTAGAAAACAGGTGGAGTTGTGGAGGAGAGGGCTGTGGAGCAGGTGGAGGAGATGGCGCTGTGGAGCAGGTGCAGCTGGTAAACAGGTGGAGTTGTGGAAGTAGAGCTGGTAAACAGGTGGGGTTGTGGAGGAGAAGGCTGTGGTTGAAGAGTCCATAATGTAGGGGATTCTTACAATGTCTTTTGAATGTTCAATCAGTCAGTCAATCTTAATTATATCGCACCTTAACAACATCCAAAAGGTCCACAAGGTGCTTTACAGACAATAAAAAATAAAAACAACACAAACTAAGAAAAGACAGGTGGCAGGATTAGGTGTCAAATGCTGGTCTGAATGTTAATAACATAAATAAATTAATAACAATACTCGTAAAAAACAAACAAAAACAACAAAACAGGAAAACGTCTTCTTTGCCATGTCACAAAAAGTGACATCAGTGGTGTGGGTGTCAGCTGGTGCACAACAAGTTAAAATAAATCAAAATGAGTGTCCGGTGTGGGACACTTTGGCCTCTGCATGCATCAGCCCGTAGGCCTGTTTCACACAGTACTGGATTAGTCATAGAAACTTAAATCTTGGCCAGGACATTCTTGAAAAAGACATTTTTAATCTCATTGAGTTTTTATGCTGGATAAATGAAGGACAAATCAAATAAAAATTAAATAACTTGACTCTTAAATCATATATTCATACAATTACATTTAAAGGTTGGATATTTACTATTGTAAAAGTCTACAGTTTACTGCTGCAGTGGGACAGTGTCTACTAATATAAAATACAATTGATTAGGCACTATAATTAAATTAATTACTAAACATTATACAGTTTTATAATGAACTGAAGTAATGTCATTAATTGGGATGATTATAAATTGGGGAAATCTAAACTTAGTTTGTTAATAAAAAAGAAACACACTGTCACACTGCAGATGGGTGAGGATGAGGCGTCCTGTGTGAAACAGGCCCAACCTCATCCCACCCAGATGCATGCAGAGGCCAAAGGACTTTCCCATATGTTTTTAAAAAGCCCCTACAGGCATGCCCCTAATGCCTGCAGGGGCTTAAAAACACATGGGAAAATTATCACTAATAATTAAATAATTTTAATTATTAGTGATAATGATATTTAAGTAAATGGGTGCGGATGAGGTGTCCTGTGTGAAACAGGTCAGACCTCATCCCACCCAGATACAGGGGCCAATGGACTTTCCCATATGTTTTTTTTAAAGCCCCTACATGCATGCCCCCAATGCATGCAGGGGCTTAAAAACATATGGGAAAATTACCATTACATATGATTCATACTGAGACTATGTGTCAGTATGAACCATATGGACAAATGTCAATCAATAGAAATTATTGTGTAAACCAGTGTCTCATTACAAACTTTATGAAGCTGTTTCTCCGTATTAACAATATGAACCTGTTTCTCAGTATCAACTATAACCTGAACCTGTGAGTCATTAAAAACAATTAAATATATATACAAATATATATTACTATTCAGAGTATAAATTGAACATCAATAACACCTGGAAACCATTTCGTGCATGGAACACAAGCCCTCTGCATACAATAACCCTTAGACCAGTTTCACACAGTTTTACATGATTACAATACTGAGTTTCTGTTAAATCAACTCTACAAAAGTACATGATTGGTAATAATTCATATTAAGACATTTGTTCCAGTACCAAATTCAAAGAAAATTAAAGAACATGATTGTATCAGTATATTCACAATATAAAACTATTTCTTACCTCTATTTAACCAGGATAAAATTCATTAAGATTAAAAATCCATTTGTCATTATTTTATAATGTAAATTTAAACCCACAATATGTCAAATTGCAGATGAGGTATCTTGTGGGAAACTGGCCTAATCCCAATCCCGCCCAATTGAATGCAGAGGTCTACAGCTGCTGTGTGGACCCCTACAGACATGACCCTCCCACACACCACCTGCAGATGTCTGTAGGGGTCCACCAGCTGTGGACCTGTGTCCATGCATTGTCTATAAACCTGTAAAAAAATATATATTCTTACTGCAGTGCTTCTTTAAATCCTTATAACCTGCATCACCTGAACCTCTTTCTGAAATACAGACTTTTTGTGAAAAATATGATTAGGTTGTATTAAAAACATACCATGTGCTAAAAACAGATCATGATCATTTATGGAATGGAAATAACACAGAACACAGGGCTATGATAGCTATAGTAAGTGCGCAACACACCTGAATGGGTACACAGCTGTGGTCGTGAGATGTAAATGGCATCCAGGAGGGTATGTCTGTCCGTGGTAGCAGCAGTGATCAGTTGTCCATATCCTCTTGACTCAAACATCTCCATGATTGGCTTTGTTCCATAAAAAAGAAGATTTTCATTAAAATCACCACAGACTAGGATTGGCTGAATGTCCAACATCTCGAGGCTCTCCAAAAGGGCTGTGAGGTTTTTCAGGAAAGAAGTGACACTGTAGGTGGGCGGCCTGTAAACAGTCACAATCAATGCACAGAACGGAGCCTCAACCTGTACAACCACAAACTCCAGATCAGTAACATTATGCACATAACGAACTTCATGAGCAACAATGTGATTCTTTACGTAAATCGCAACACCACCACCCTCTTTGTTGGCCATCTCACTGGTTTGCGTATATGAAACATGTCTGCTGCGTTCATACATTGTGTAGCCGTCTAGATGAAGAGCAGGGGCAACAAAGCACTGCAGTCTGGTCTCTGTAAAACATAAAACATCTGAAAGACACAGCTCATGATGACTCTGGATGTCTTGTATATGAGAGGGTAAGCCTTGAGTGTTGTGATGGATTACTGAGAATGTGGTGTCTCTGTCCAGTGTTTGTGACACATGGTAAAACGGCATGATGTGATCCAAGTTTGCTGTAGGCATGTTATTTAGAGCCTCTGTAACATGTGGATTAGCATAAAGTTTGGACTCATCCAAGTGAATAATGCGTAAACCACTGAGAGAAGTGACTCTGCTCAGCGCGACATAGCCCATTCCAGATTCAAATATTCGATTCAAAGATACCACAGCTGATGATGTTGTCAAACCTTGGACCTTGTGTATCGTACAAGCATAAGCCAACTTAATCGGGAACTGTCTGCGCACACAGCTATTTTCAGTCTCTTCACACCTCTCCACATACACCAAACCAGATTTGCTGCTTGAGCTTTTCTTATCGAGATCAAGTCCCAACCTCTCAACATGTGTTGGATTTGTAGAGGAATACACAATCGCGGCTAGTTTAGCAAAAGCTCCATTCACCAGACCCTCAGAGAGATTAATGTTTCTGGTCAGCATAACAGGGGCACCAACTGCAAGTTCCAGTTTGGCATCTAATCCACTAAATTCTGCTTTAAAAGGTTTGGACTGTAGCTCCATTCTGCCAGTTTGAGCCTCTTTTTTGTAATCGTCTGCTTTGACAGTGATGACATCATCGTGCAACTGAGCCAAAGTCTGAGAGTTGTGTGCCTTAACAAATCTATGCGTAGCAAAAAGGTGCAGTACATTATTAGGACAATCTTCAGGTTCAGTGACAGCCTGTGAGAGTAATGTTCTGTCAGCCTCTGATAACTCTTGTGCTTTTTCTTTCACTCTGATGCGATTCAACATCTCAGCAAACGCTACATCGTCTTTCTGTCTCATGATCTCAGTGAGAGTTACCATCTTAAAGTTGTCTCTCCATAGCCTCAGATTTGCATAAATGCACAAAGGATCTCCATATACTGGTGGTAACTGATAAAATCACCAACTGCAATAACTGAGATTCCTCCAAATGGTTTTTTACTGCCTTTGATTTGCACAAGTCGATGATTCACACATTCAAATATGTCTAAAGACACCATGGATATTTCATCAATGATAAGAATCTCAGCATCCATAAGCTCAGCTCGCATTTCATCCAACTTGTTCCCAAGTCCATCTTTTCCGTGTTTTTTTGAAGTTTCTGGGTAGTTTAAACAGTGTATGAAGCGTTGTGCCACAAATATTGAAAGCTGCAGTTCCAGTGAATGATGCCAGCAGGACAGTTGGCCTTGATGGGTCTGACTCAAACGCATGTCTTTCAACTTTAGACAGTATTTCTGAAGCCTCAGCATGGATGCTTTTGATAAGATGAGATTTTCCAGTTCCAGCCCCACCATTTATGTACAAAAAGAACGGTTCTGGGTTTTGTTTCTCTACTCGTTCAATGCACCAGTCTCTTACATAATAAAACACAGAAGCCTGCATCTGATTGAGACTCTGATACAACTGCTGTCTGTAAGCATGATCCAGTTGTGGAGGTTCCATTATGAATGTGGCATGTCTGACCTTTGAGTGACGCATAAGATCTGGGTCATTCTCTTGGACATCATCATCATCATCATCTCTGTCTTGCCTCTCCGCTAAACATTCAAGTCTCTCTCTTTCGGATTCAGGAGCAAGATTGCACCATGCATCAACCATTTCCCATTCTTTTCCAGATCTGCTACAGCATCATCTACAGCTCGACCACATTTCTCATACTTTTGTAAGTTTTCATCCACGATCTCTTTCACAGCAACAACTTCATCTGCGTAGGGTAACCTCACACAACCGCCTTCGTAGAATGATTTGAAAGTTGGAAATCCTGGAGGTTTTAGCTGAAATTCTCCACGGTGAGGTAAATATGCGGTCAAGAGAGTGCGATAAAACTCTACAGGGTTCTTTAAAGGTGACCAGCGCTTGTATCTGAATATATGATTTTTCCTCAGCTTCTTCACGTATCCCAAACCATTGAGCAGTGGTTTCACATCTTTTCCGTTTATTTCCTTGCCATAAACAAATCTGTACTGGGACATAAAGTCACCAAAGCTCATCTCTTCAAACTCTTGCGTTTCAGGTCGTGCTCTATATTTCTCCAAAGGATTTGTCATCCAGATATCATCATCATCACACTCTTCCAGTTGTGACATGGGTCTGCTCATTTTAACACTTGTGTCTGTTGGCATGAAATCAACTTTTCGGGTGCACCCTTTTAAATGTAATCCACAAGCTCTGGCCACACATTCCTGAGCGCTCACTTCTCTGCTTTTGGAATAAGCCTGCATAACCTCCTTCATCTCATCACTTTCATTCAGTTTTTCTTTGCCTATATTCTTCACAACAGAATTCAAATGTTCACTTAGTCCAGCCTCTGACTTTGAAATATAGCCACAGATGTACTGTATACAGGGATAAACTCCGGTAACTGGTTGTATGTCCATGTTTGCTCTCCATGCTTTCAATAGTTGGACATTGTGATTGTTTACCCAAACATCTTTCGGCTCACGCTTGTACAAAACCTTAGGGGACTTGGTCATGCCATGCAAACATTGTTCATATTCCTCCATATTCATTTCACATTTGCTCAAAACCTCCTCTGTTTTCTGACAAGTGCTTTCGGGTTTATGCAGTAAGGTCTTGAATGACTTGAGCTTTTTCATGGATTTTTTGGACACTTTTTCACAATTTTCAGGTCTTGTGACCATGGTCTCTTCGACAGGACACTGTGGAAAACCAAACCTGCAGCCTTTACTTTTGGTGATATGACATGTTCTCGTATGATTTTTGCTGTGCATTTGAACTTCGCACACCAGTTTGTACAGTTCAGGATCTTTGTTTGGATCGGGAAGTTTAGCTGAAATATATTTGTCAACAATCTCACAGAATTTCTGCTCATCCTCAATGTCAATTTTGTCATCAGTCCATATCAGTCCATGTACGTGCGGAGTTCCGCGGGCTTGAAACTCGATTCTGTAAAAGTAATCTTTCACTTTACCAAGTGGTTGGGCAGGAGACTTGATCAAATATTTGAATAAACCCTCTACACGCTTGTCAAACATTCTCATTGTCGTTACTGCATTACTCTTGAGAATTTCAGTCTTTGTTTCCCAGTCAAGGTCGTCAAAGTTTACTATTTCACCTTGTTGTGCTTTTATTGCTTCAACAAACTCAGGCCAGTGGCTTAGTTCAGCTGCTGAGAACGACACAAAGTATGTGGGCTTATCGAGTGTTCGAACGATTGCATACAAGTCCAGCTTAGTTTTATGATGGTAAGGCGGAGTTCCTCTGAGTGTTATCATAAATCTTAAAACATCCCTGTGGCTGATGAGCCGTTCCACCTCCTTTTGGTCTCTCAACATTGCGGCGGTTATTTTGTGTCCAGCTCTTGTGAATGGTTTGGCTTTGCGTAGCTGTATGCTCATATTTGACCGTGCCATGTATATTTCAATCACATATTGAGCCATGAATAAGTACTCAGTGTCACTGGCAAATCTGTTATCAACATGAAACAGCCTGGATTTGAAATACTTGCTGGGAGTCAGTTTAATAGGTCTCTTTGCATCAAACGTGTTCACACCGGTTGGAAACTGTACTGGAAAGGCTTTGGATTCAAGATTTGGTATTTTGAAGAAACTAACTGGGCTGTTTTTCTCGGCAGGTGCAATGCAGTATGCAGAGTCATTGTGACACAAAACCTCGTCTGAAATGTCAAGCGGCTGAAGACATGATTCAAAAGCAACTCCACCACGTGGCTTATCTGCTTCATCATCTCCCTGCTGTGTTTCATTGTCATTATTGTCATTGTTATTTGACTCTCTGTCCATCTCATGGTTATCGTGTTCACTGTCCATCTCATTAAAGTGATCATGTGACTCTGTTTCCATCTCATTGTCATCCACTTCACTGTAACTCTCGACATGAGTGTTTGATTTATTGTCCTCTTTACTTGGCTCAGCTTCCATCTCAACATCCAAATCACTGTCCATCTCAACTTGATTATCTGATTCAATCTCCATTTCATGCTCAACATGATCATTTGATGCAGATTTCTCATCACACAGTGCATCTTTCTCAAAAGCATCAATCTCCATTAAATCGGCGTCATTAAAATCACCATCTCTCATTTCATCATTGTCACTGTCACTGTCCGGTTGGAGTGTGGGGTCACATAATTCTTGATCATGATTGATTTTAATATCCTGGTAACATGGACTCATCTCCTTCAGTACCTCCAAAGCTCTGACGACTCGTGGCCAGTTTACAGTCTGCATAATGTAATGTCCTTTATAAGACTGCTTTCTCTTTATTTTGATCCTTATGGTCTGAGACTGTCCTACAACTCGGGGCAAAGTGTTTACAACTTCCTCAACCTCAGAGGGAACAAGGACAACATTTCCGTGAATAGCTTTCTGTTTTCCTTTAGGGAGAATCACCACTCTTTGAAATGAAATGACTTTTTTCACCATGTGTCTTTCTGCGGTGTTTAAAACAGACAACTCAGGGGAATATCCACTAGTTCCAGGTTATTAGCTGCAGCGAGAGCAGGCATGGATCCTCTCTTTAGGTAATTATGGCAAGTGTGGCAAATCCACTCAGATTTCCTCTCCTCAGGTACATTACATGATTGTTTAAGGCACTCATTGTCACAAATGTGAACATATCGACCTGTTAAACACCTTTCAACCACGTGAGGATTTATTTTGTAAAGTGACCTCTTGCAGCGCTTGACTTGGTTTTCAAATGATGCTTTAAAACAGACAGTGCAAACATATGTGGGATAGCTTTTACAATGAGCTCTGAAAGCATTTAAAGACTTGGCCCAGAGTCGATCTTTCTTTGTTTCCTTTTTCTCACTCTGTGTTACTTTGCACGATTCAATACGTTGTCTGTTCATCTCTCTGTATTTCCTCTTTATGTTAGTTGCACATCTCATTTTGCCAAGTATTTGTGATTCATAAGTGTCTTCGTACTTCAGGCGCATCATTTCCCTCATAACAGACTTGTGCCTTTGTCTAAAAGCTTCATTCTCTGCATATCGCTGTCTTATATGTGCTTTATGTTTCTGTTTGAAAATAGGACTCATTCTGTATTTATTACAGATGTAATTCCTTTGTCTAAGTTTGAAGTTTTCATCATCTCGATATTTATTCTTAATGTACTTCCTTTGTCTAAGTTTGAAGTCTGCATCATCTCGATATTTATTCTGAATGTATTTCCTTTGTCTAAGTTTGAAGTCTGCATCATCTCGATATTTATTCTGAATGTACTTCCTTTGTCTAAGTTTGAAGTTTTCATCATCTCGATATTTATTTTGAAAGTACTTCCTTTTTCTTATTTTGAAGTCAGTGTTATCTTTATATTTATCCTGAAAGTACTGCTTTTTTCTCATTTTGAAGTCTGCATCCTCCTTATATTTTTTTGAATGTACTTCCTTTGTGTTTGCTTGATCCTACTTTGATCAGTTGAGTACTTCAGTTTGCTGTAATTCCTCACTTTCTCTCTGAAAGCTGCGTCACTATGGTAACGTTTAAGAGTGTTTTCAACCTTTTGTCTGTATTTTTCTTTTGTTTCCTCACTTGCAGATTCTGTTTTTTTTTGCTGCATTAATTTCTTCACATATTTTCGTCGTAGATGTTTTGGCATTTTACTCACACCTCTGTCACAAACAGTTAAAACACTTGCTTGTCCTGTTCTAGAAACACATGGGCCAGTAGTTTCATCAGTATTTAAAGAACCAATGTGAGGTTTCTGTTGTTCAGCAGAGTCTTTGAAAACAGGCTGATCTTGGACAGCAACATTTGATTCAACATTTGTAACATGTGACTGGGTTTCATCAGCTGTAGAGGAGTTGGCCTCACACACAGTCAGGTCTACATGAGCAATGACTCTTTCATTATCTGCTGGTTTGCATGATGACATAGACTTACTGCAGCTTGCAGCTGGTTGTGATTCTGAAGTATGTTGTAAAGGATCTGGCACATGTTTGATCATGGAAACTGGTTGTGCTGGAGGAGCAGTTTTTATCAAAGGCGTCAAAGGTTCACTCGAGAAAATGACAGGGACAAGATCATATTGCTGTCCACCTTTTGTTTTTATTTTGTTGTGAAAGTCTATAATTCTGTCAATCATTTTGCTCAGTTGTCTAAACTTAATCATCACTGCCTTGTTTCCGTGAGGAAAGCCACTGGCATCTCTCGAATGTGGATCAAAAATACCAAAGCGACCACTGTTATCTCTGAAGACAGCTATTGTTAAGCTGGACATTATCAATAATGCATACTGGTGTTCATTACGTAGACAGTTCAGTCTTTCTTTGAGCGCAGGGTAAGCAGGATTTCGAACACGTTTGAAATATCCGCACAATGCTGTGTACATGTGGAGTTGATGCCTGTGTGTTTTTGCCTGTACAATTTCTTCATCTACATCTTCAGCTGCCAAGAACCCGTTACGCCTTTTATCAGGTAATCTGTTATTGATTTTGTGATACAGTTGATCTCCTCTGTCTAAAATTAAATCCAAATCTCCTCTGGTCAGGTTTTCATTTTCGTGAAGAAAAGCAAGGAAAGCGGCAGAATTAGCAGTACACTGTCTGTTTGGTATTCTGTATCTCCGATTGTTCTGAGAATGAGACGCTTGGACATATACCTCCTCTGGAAAATGTCTCTGTGTTTGATTCATTGTGAAAGACTTGGGCTCACTCACACTTGAAGATACTCCAGCATTCACTTTGACATTAACTGGTGGTTTGCATGAGGACAGAGACTTACTGCAGCTGGCAGTCGGTTCTGATTCAGAATTATTTTGTGAAGGATTTGACGTATGTTTGATCATGGAAACAGATTGCACTGGAGGAGCAGTTTTTATCAAAGGTTCGCTCTGGAAAATGAACTGGACAAGCTCATACTGAGAACTGCCTTTTGTTCCAATATGGTTGTGAATGGCTACAATTCTGTCAATCATTTTGTTCAATTGTCTGAATTTGATCATCACTGCAGTGTCTGCATTGTTACCGCGACAGAAGCCTCTTTTATCTCTTGCATGAGGGTCGAAGAATCCGTATCTACCACTGTTATCTTTGAAGACAGCTATTGTTAAACCATGCATTATCAACAGCGCATACTGTACTTCATTACGTAGACAGGTCAGTCTTTCTTTGAGCGCAGGGCAAGCAGGATTTGGATCTTTGAAACGTCCACTCACTGATGTCCTCATGATCAGTTCATGTGTGTGTGTTTTTCCATGGACAAACTCTCCATTTACATCATCAGCTGCCAGGCAACTGAATTTACCTTTTAATTTGTACTTGTTTGTTTGATAGACAGCATCGCCTCTGTCCAAAATCAAATTCAAATCTCCTTTGGTCAGGTTTTCATTTTCATGAAGAAAAGCGAGGAAAACAGCAGAATTAGCAGTACATTGTGTGTTTGGTGAGCTGTATTTTTGATTGTTCTGAGAATAAGACGCTTGGACTGACTCCTCCTCTGGAAACTGTTGCTGTGTTAGATTCATTGTGTCAGACCTGGGCTCAGTCACACTAGATGATTCTCCAGCATTTACTTTTACACTAGCAAGTTTGTTCACCTTTACATCAACTATATGTTTGCCTGGTGACAAAGCTTTACTGTTACATTGATCTGGCTGTGTTTTATGAGTTCTCTGTGAAGTGTTTGAAACTTGAGACTCTGAAGGCACAACATGAGGTTGATCTGGTTTAGACTGTATTGTAGCCTGTACTGGAGAGTTAGCATCACCTTTATTTGTGCTTACGTCAGCTGTCACTTTAAGTGGCGCAGGTCCTTGGTTCACAGCAGTTTGCATCACCTTTGTTTGACATGGAACAGCTGACTGTAATGGAGCTGCACTGGACTCATCTGCCGTTACCTTCATCTTGGCTGTAGGTTCACCATCTTTTGCAGTTTTCCACCTCTCAGATGCAGACAGCGAGCGTTTGGACTTTCGTGGCATTTTTATATACACAATATGTACTTATTAGAAACTCACCAGCTTTAAACCTAAATTAGATACCTTTGTAAATAATATTGCGAGTTAAAATGGAATGTGTGGTTGCTAGAAAAAATTCCAATTAAAAAATGAACTGGTTTATATGAAAGTTCTGAAAAATATACCACTTAATGTGTGCAATTCGCTCACCCAAATGGTTTTATATATACACACTAAAAGTAGATCTAATAATTTTTTTATGGTACCTTAAGTTTTAGTTTGTGCTTTAAATCACACCCTCAGAAGTGTAATTCCTGGTGAATAGCTCACCAAAACTATAAAAAATTATTAAATTACTTCAAATGTACTTCAAGACAGCTACAAGAAATTTAGGAAAAATAAGGCACAATTGAATTGTGAACAATTATGACATGGGCTTCTCTTCTATGGTCGTGATGTCTTCCAGTCAGTCTTTCAGGATTGAAATGGTGTCAAACACTTCAATATTACCTTTTTAAAACCAATTCACTCCTTCTCCAAACGGAGTCTGAAATATGTGTAAACCGAGCAAAACACAAAGTACAGTTTTATCTTTATTAAGAGAAACACTAAACAGATAAGGCTTTTATACAATCGTCACACAAATGAATAATAGTGCAACCTTTGGATGAATATAGAAATGTCAAGCAATAAGCGTCTGGACAAATGATCAATATCAAATGCTTATTTCTTTGTAATAGCTGGTTTATTGTGTAATGAGTTTATTATATTGTAAAAACACTCCTATTCAAGATGTGTATATTTTAAGGCTATAGATGTTTAAATACCTGAAAATAAAGTTTTCACTGAAGCGCTTGCCAAGACTACAGCTTTGTTATGCAGAACAAAATCAATGTACTTTTTATCTGGAATAAAATTGCCAAACAACTGTTCACTGAATGTGCTATAACACCAATCAGGACCTTTACACTCTTTGACACTAGATTATTGTGGTGCTTCTTGCTTCTCTGTAGTCGTCAGTCAGGGCTCAGAACTCAGGAAACAGTGCTTCAATACTTCCTTTTCACCAACTGAAAATGTTCCCAAACGGCAACAGGTACAAATCACACGGCTCTGGAAACAAACAATACAGACTTGTATAGATGAGTGTCTGTCAAAGAAATTATGAATACTTTATATATGGTATTTCGTTTTTCATGAGGTATTTCGTTTTTCATATATATTGTATTTCGTTTTCATCTTTTAAAAAGTTTGTTCAACACTCCAGCTAGAGGGGAGCAAATTGGAAAAAACACTCCACTTGGGCAGTGTTAGAGAGGTTCAGAAACACTCCACTTGGGCAGTGTAAGGGAAAAACGACACTCCACCCTGGGTAGTGCCAGGAAAACGACACTGCACTTAGTGTCGGGAAAACACACTCCACCCTGGGTAGTGCGAGTAAAAATAGTACTCCACCCTGGGTAGTGGAAGGAAGGGCGGAGAGGGAGATCAGTGGGAATAGCAGTCAGAATAGCAAAAAGTCAAGTTAAACAGTGGAGAGACAGAAAAGAGAAGAGGTTTGAGTCCACCAGGACTGGGCCAGGTCCTCAGGGCCTAGGACACAAAGAAAACACAGCTTTAGTGCATGATGAATATGTGCTCACAATACTTCATTAATTAATTTGTTCCAATGGGAGGTTTTAGTAAAGCTTGTGAAGATGACAAAAAAGCTCCACTAACTGGTTAAAAAGTAAAATGTCATTCATATAATTAAATAACAGACTGAAAGTCTACCTGAAGGAGCAGGATGAGGACTTCAGTCACAGAGAGAAAATGTATCAGCAGAATACTACACCTCAGTCCAATTTTTCTCCTGAAATCAGTGTCTACATCCTGCACAGACTCTGGCACAGTGGTTTCCTTTCTTACTGAAACCCTCTCTGCATGTGCAGAATAATCTAATACTAGTACGTGAACTCAGGATAGTGAAGGAATATATATTTTTAGGTGAAGTTATGCCTTTTTAGCTATTAAGAAATGTTAACCATAAGTTTGTCCGAGGTGTTCTCTTTACAGCTCTTGGTTACAGTGGAAAGTTACTGGCCCCGGGGGTGTGTGAGAAAGAACATAAATAGGTTTGTGGCATTCTTTGTGACACTCAATTTGTTTCATGGTGTAAAAAAAATACGAAAGTATCATTTTACTAAACGAGCCACAATACTTCTGGAAATACTGGACTGAGCAGATCAACCTGACCAGTCAGAGTGTGCATCTGTGCTGTCCCCATCTCAGTAAACTATTTTAACCAAACGTAAAACTAGTGTTTGAAGACAAATTAACTTTACTTTTTTTTCCTGCCTTTTGTGGATTGTGCTAATCAAATAAATGTCCTACTTTCTTTCCTTTGCTGAAACGGCAAGGATGAACTATTTGTCACTAAATGAACAGAAGTTGGCAGGTTGAAAGGTGCGTGAAACTGATAGAGGCAGGTCAGATCCTATGGCCGAGGTAAGAATTAAACATCACTGTAAATGAACCACTTACACAGACTTACTGGTTTATATACAGTGGTCCCTCGTTATAATGCGGTTCACCTTTCGCGGATTTATTTTTGGCACAATATTGCTTTTTTTTTTTTTACAGCGCATGAGCACCATACGCGCAGTGTTCTGCGTCCTGATTGGCTCGTCGTAGAGTGAGCCTCTCGTTTCATAGAGGATCTTTGTGTGTCCCGTCAACACATCAGCGCACATACACACACCGCTGAACGGTGTGTTTGCGCTGACTTCTCTGAACTTTTCTGCGAAAATAACCACCACTAGCATGTGGTGCTTGCCTGAGCTAAACACTTGCCTTCTGAAACCTGAAGCTGCTACGATAGTCTTAGTTTGAACAGTCGCACAGTGGAGACAAGAGCAGCTCACGACATTACCATCCCCACGTGTGTCAGGCGCGTTATACATACCTCTTCTGTTGAATGCTCATAGAGTCTATTTGTTTACATATATAATCTATTGGCACATGTTTTTATGTCTATTATACTTACTGGAAATCCAAGTCGTTTTGATGAGCCTGAGGGCAGAAAAAAAAACACAATGTTAATTGTACCAGTTTGACAAGTGCCCTCTATTTCAGCGTTTTCCAAACTGTGGTGCGCGTAACCCCAGCAGTACACAGCTCCAGACCTCCACAGGAAGTGACAACACCTCCACGTTTTTTTTTTAATCCGAATTTATTTAAAAGAATCTCAATGACAAGTCTTCGGGTTAGTTTGGAAAAGTTTAAGCTGGGGCCTTTCCGAAACCGTTCCCTCCTCCCTTCCACTCAGGCCTCCCTCAGTTAGGGCACCTTTAGAGGTTCACTCAGAAATTCGAGCTGTGACTTTCAGACACGCTCTCCCTCACACTCACGGACTGCACAGCCCATAATGCGGCAAAAATCACAAGTTGCACTGATCATACTTTTAAATGAAAAAAAAAGTTCCCTTGCTAGTTTACAAGTAATTCAGATTCAAATGTGTCGTATTTACATAATATAATTTAGCTTCATCAAACTCAAGTGAGAACTTCCCTTCTCCCAATAAAATCATTTCAAGTCTCACTGTTTATTTCTTTTTCATTAATAAATGTCTATGATAATAAAGTTGTTCAAATGAATATTTAGGTGCTCCTAAGTACACACGGAATGATGTTTGGTGCGTGTTGCTCGTGGGACTGCTCTCCGGTATAACACACTTGTTAAGTGCAGCATCGATGCTGACTCGCTGTGAAAGAGCTGATCAGACACTTTCCCTCACCGAGTGCTCCGTTTTGAACAGAACTCCACTCCGCGGGCACGGGCGCAAACTGAGTGTTAAAGGGTAGGGTGAGGGAGGAGGGAGCGGTTTCGGAAAGGCCTTTAGTGTCTTGTGGAGCTGAACTCCACTCATCACATGCCTCAATCAGCTGCATTCAGACACAAACAGGAAGTGATGAAGAGGCATAGAAGTCATAAATGACTTGTAGCTACAAATACACACATTTTGTTGGCCGTTAAATCCCAGACCCGATTTAAAGTGAATGTTCCATCCCCTTACAAATTAATAGGGAACCAGGGGCCCATAGTAACTGTGGTGGTCATTGACTTTCTCATGACATTTGTAT
This sequence comes from Neogobius melanostomus, assembly GCA_007210695.1. Taxonomy (NCBI): domain Eukaryota; kingdom Metazoa; phylum Chordata; class Actinopteri; order Gobiiformes; family Gobiidae; genus Neogobius; species Neogobius melanostomus. The sequence goes on along the minus strand of VHKM01001267.1, from coordinate 40,236 downwards.
AATTTTTTTTTTTTTTTATCATGAACGTGTCAAAAGATGTTTAATGGATGCGTCTTTGACCTAAAAAAAAAAAAAAAAAAAAAGCAGAAACTTGACCAATTTTTTTCAATTGGAAACTTATACAGATCATATCAAAACAAAGCCTTCTCACATAACTATTGTTTTTGTTATAGGCAATCAAGGCTTTTCTTAATGTTAAAATATAATTTAGTTTTGTTCTTTTGGCCTTACTTTTGTGCCACAACTATTCCAATCGGCCGCAATTATCTTGCAACTATTCCTTAACTCCATCACTTTTACATAAGTTTAACCTCTTACCCCTGCCTTAACAGAGTGCATTTTCTCCAGTTCAGCTTCACCCAAATCTTGTTTGAGTAAACTTTGGGTAAAGATTAGCTTTAACCAAATCTAAAAAGTGGCAAAAGAGCGATAAACATGACTAAAGAGTGATGAAAAAAAAAAAAGAGAAAGCCACCAAAATGACAAATGCGATGAAAAGGTGACCAAAACACAGCAAAAATAAAATACGAAAACATGACAAGTGCTTAAAAATGCGACAAAAAAGTTTGGATCCGTTTTGTTGGTTTTAGCTTTCAAATGAGGCATCACACTGGTCTGTAGGCTGCAAGCTCCAATTGAGAAGCTTTTAGATTTGGGTAAAGAACTGGAGAAAATGTGTTCAGTTCAGGTGGAGTATGAGAGCTTAACCCATGGAAGGTTAATACTTACAGTATTTACTTACTTCAATCTACGACGTGCCAACTGTGTAACTTTATCCAGAACAGGTAACAGTTAACAGGGCCTGGAAGAGACGAGAACATGAACCGTGTATCACAGGGAGGAAAACCAGCAGTTTTCCATAAATCAGCATCACAACACTTCTTTAAAGTATATGGGGCTTAAAAATAGACTTAGAAACATTTTGGAGCCTCAGCTTTGATATATTTTACGTTTTGTAATTTTAAATTCTTTCTGTAAGAATGAAATAATGAAATTGTTGCACTGCTCAGGCAGATAAGACAAGCAGGGAACAGAGCCTGGTTGAGCACCACAGAGCCCAACGTTGTGGATGAGCCAGCGACGGCGAGTACATCCAACACCACCTCCTCTGATAATTCTCAAACCATGTTTTCCCCCAGACAGAGGAAGGAAGGAACAAGTCCCAGGGAGGAAGACAAAGATCCTCTGGCCAAAGGCAAGTGACACAGAAAGTTGGAAGAGCGTGGACACTGACTTAAGAATACTCTTAAGAAAACTCACTACTTAAGAAAAGGTGGTGTCAAGAGTAAGATCAAACTCTAGTGAGATTGTCTACGACGAGTGTTCACGAAGGTTTGGCCAAAGCGAGAGGAAAGAGCAAGTATCCAAAGCCATGAGCAGAAGAGAAAGATCAACTGGTGAGGGAGCGAAGATGCCTGCGAAAAGCCTGGAGGAAGGCAGAAAGTGGTGAAAAGGAAGGCCTCAAAGTCCTGTGGGGTCAGATGAAGAATCGATTGGCAGCCCTAAGAAGAGCAGAGCGAATCCACAAAAGGAGGAAGAAAGAGAGCCAGCGTACACAGTTCATCAAAGATCCCTTCAGAATGGCAGGAAGCCTCCTAGAGGAGAAAAGAGTGGTACATTGGTCATGGGCAAGCAGTGTTGTTTTCGTCAAAGAAGACGATAACGATATTTCGTTGACACCCCTTTTTTTAATGACGATAACGTAACAATGACTAGCTAAAAATAGCTTTTTGGGGACTAAAACCTGACGAGACGTTTATGAGTTTACGTCAACGAGACGAGACTAAAATGGGAGAAAGTGGTTCGTCAGATCGTTCACAAACAGAGTTTATACGCGGAGCGGGAGAACACACCAGTAAACGTGACAGAGCGGCGCCGCAGCTCTCATGATGCTGCCGGGCAGCGGCGCCTCTCTCCCTCTCCCTCTCTCCTCGTGGCGTGCAGTGCACTGCTAGCGTACATCCTCCACGGAGCGCATGTGACATCGATGTCACAGGGACATCGACCTCAGGACAGTTTTAAATACCGTAGCGTATGAACGCAGAAAGCATGTGGAGGCTACGTATGTGCAGACAGCGCTGTTGATCAGAGGACGAGGAGAGCGGGCGCTTTTGGTGAAAGTCCTGTTCACAAAGACACTTCTACTACTGCCTATTGTGGTGTAATTGGTTTGTCAAAAGCTATAAAGCCAATAGATAATTATTTATCCCAATTTCCAATAGTTATCTAAATTAATTATAACTTTTTATAATTAAACTGACGAAAACCTTTTAAATTTTCGTTTGACTAAAACGTGACTAAAACTATCACATTTAGAAATGACTAAAATGTGACTAAAACTATAAGCATTTTCGTCCAAAAGACTAAGACTAAGACTAAAAGGGCTGCCAAAAACACTGTGGGCAAGCATGAGCTCAAACATCATATCAGAAATCAGATCTTAGACCCAGAAAGGGAAGTATCCCTAGGCACTCCAGGGTATGTGCCGCAACCACCCCCTCCCACCACACAATTCAACATCTCACCTCCAAAGCTGTACGAAGTCTCCAACGTGGTCACCAAGGCAAGAGCGGGCTCTGCACCAGGTCCAAATGGTATCCCATACAAGCTTATAAAAAAGGTGTCTTCGGGTTCGTAAGCAGCTGTGGAAACTGATGAGACTCGTCTGGAAACATCAGAGCTTTCCAACCTTTGCTCCCCAAAGAGCAAAGGTCATCAACAATACATCAATTTAGAAGCATCTCGCTGATGAATGTGGAGGGCAAAATGTTCTTTGCTGTGATTGCTAAACGGCTGACTAAGTTCTTGCTTGAAAACAACTATATTGACACAAGCTGTCAAAAACGAGTGCCAGGATTTGCCGGTTGTGTGGAGCATTCAATCATCTGGGATCAGATCCAATCAGCCAAGAGGGAGAAAAAAGACCTGCATGTGGTGTGGCTGGACTTGGAAAACGCGTATGGCTCTGTCCCACACCAGTTGGTAAAGTTTGCCATGGACTTCTTCCACATGCCAATGTGTATAAAAAACATAATCGAAAGCTACCTTGTGGATCTGAAGATATGCCACGCAGTGCAGGACTATGTAACCAATTGGCAGAGGCTCGAGAGGGGAATTGTAATGGGGTGCTCGATCTCACCCATCCTCTTCACAGCTGCTTTTGAGGTAATCTTGATCGGAGCAAGGGCAATGTCCAAGGAGGTACGCAACAGTTGTGGACAGCGGCTTCCACCTCTCTGCTGCTTCATGGATGATGTAACAACGCTGCTCCAAACGGCAGCGTGTACAGCCCGTGTCGTCAAGAGGCTGGACAAACTGCTGAATTGGGCGAGGATGAGGATAAAATCCTCCAAGTCGTGCAGTCTCTCCATCCGAAAGGGGAGCAGAGTGGACTAATTTCAAGCCGGGGGAGGGAGAATTCCAATATTGGCAGAACAACCACTAAGGAGTCTGGGCAGAGAGTATACAGCTGACCTTACAGACAAGCACATGGCGGCCACCATCTTGGCACAACTCAAAGACGGTCTGAGCAGAATCAACCAAAGCCTTCTTCCAGGAAAGTTCAAACTATGGTGCTATCAGTTCACCCTGTACCAACGGCTAATGTGCCCCTGAAAATGTGCGAGATAACTGCAACATCTGTGGCGAAGATGGACAGCATGGCCAATAGCTTTATTCGGAAGTGGCTAGGGCTCCCAAGGTGCCTGTCAAACACTGCACTTTTTGGAAGGAACACACTGCAGCTTCCCCTGAAGAGTGTTCTCCTCGGGTACAAAGTGGAGAAAGCAAGGCTGGCCCTTGAATTGAGAGAGTCAAGTGACCAACTAGTCCAAAATGGCGTTACCATCAGAACCGGTCGAAAATTGAAGGCGGAGGCCTGCGTAGACCATGCCATCTCCCGGTTAAAACATCAGGAAGTAGTCGGAGGGAGTCCAGCAAGGGCGACAAGGAATTGGTTGGGGAGAGACACCAAAGCTGTGGTCGGAGGCTTCACTGAAAGAGCGCAAGAAGATGGTAGTCACAGAAGTGACTAGAATGGAAGATACACTCTTGGTCAAATCTATTAGCCAGGGACAGCAAGGCCAATGGACAAGATGGGAGGGCATAATGCCCAAAAGCATTGGGTGGAATGATCTTTGGAGAATGCCCCAGGCAAGGTTAAGTTTTCTAATAAGAGCAACCTATGACTCCCTCCCAACTCCATCCAACTTGGCAAAGTGGTTTGGTGGTACAGATCTGTGCGGGTTGTGCGGCGTTGCTCAGGGAACACTCCATCATATCCTAAGCAGTTGCAAAACAGCCCTATCCCAAGGGCGGTTCAGATGGCAACACGACCAAGTGCTGAAGAAACTGGCAGAGCTCACAGAGTCAGAGTTCAGTCCAACAAAACATCGCACCAGCAGGACAGCAAAGGAAAGATCAACACACTCATCATAAACAAACGATTCTGGCTCCTGGCTCAGACTGGGAGATGCTAGCTGACATAGGCGCGCAACTCAAGTTCCCGGTGGCCATAGCCACCTCCAGTCTACGCCCGGACATTGTTCTCTGGTCTCAAAGCAGAAAGCATGTTTTTCGGGTCGAGTTGATGGTACCATGGGAGGATGCCATGCAAGAGGCCTATGAAAGAAAGAAACGCTACTCAGATCTAGCTGCAGAATGCAGGGCAAATGGATGGAGCACAAAAATCTATCCGATCGAAATTGGCTGCCGCGGCTTTGTAGGTCTGTCTGCAAAGCATTTCCTGAAGTACATAGGCATGACATCTGGAAAGCTGAACAAAGCTCTGAAAGAGCTCGCTCAAGGAGAAAAGGCTAGCTTCTGGCGGTGGCTGCGGAGGAACGACAAAATCTGGGGACCAAGAAGCCACTGATGTGACCTCTAAGCCAAGCTGCAGGGGGCGGCAGGGAGACGTCCCTGTCCCCTGCCCCACCATCCTGAGATGTTCTGGTGATTAAAGGGGCGAAACATCTGTGAAGGATGGCTCCCAGCTGAAGACCCTGCAGCTGGCTCCTAGCGGAAGTGCGACAGGCATTCTATGCCTCGCAGGTACTTGCACCTACCTGTCAAAAAACCAAATGCACACAAAAGAACTGGGGCTCCTCCTGCTGGCAGCTGTAGGAATAACTTTCTAAAATAATAACTAGGGCTGTACGTCCTAGGATAGGACGTACAGCCCTGTGAGCAACTCCAGCAGGTGTAATAGAGCTTATGCGTATGATGTCATAACATAGTTAAATAAAACTGAATGGCTATGTCTGCAATGTTGTTCTTTCGTTATACTTTGAAGTGTTGAAGTTCTGACTCATGCCATTTGATTTGTTCATTTGAGGTTCCATTTTGGATAAACACTGAGCGCAGGACGGGTTAGAATCAATATAATGTTGGATTATTGGCTTTAAAAATGGGGAGCAGTTTTTTTTTTACAATGACAGTATTCTAATTCTATACCTGCCCTAGACCAGGTTCGCTCAACTGTGCAAAATCCTATGGCGATTAAACCATACTGGGAAGTGAGCCATCTTGATACAGGAAAATCTAGGATCACGGTTTTAGTACCTCCTCAAAGATAGCTTTGTCATAACACAAGTCCACTGTACAGGTGAAACTTAGAAAATCAGAATATTGATTAGTGCATTGGTTTCTGTAGTTCAGCTTGAAATGTGAAACTGATATACGATGGACTCATTTCATGTAAAATTAGATATGTAGCCTTTGTTATTTTGATCTTAGAAAATTAGAATATTTGTAGAATGGGCTGTAAGCCATAATCAAAATTATAACAAAGGCTTGACATGTGTCACTTTGCATGTAATGAGTCTATATTGTATATTAGTTTCACACTTTCAGTTGAATTACAGAAATAATGAACTTTTGAAAGATATTCTTATTTTCTGAGTTTCACCTGTATGCGAGGGATGGGCTGTGTACTGTTTTACATATATTCACTAAACATAATGACTCACCATGATCAGATGGAGGAGGACAGCCCAGCCGGAGCACAGCCAGGAGTGGAAACAGGAGCATAAAAAGAAAGTTTGATTAGTGAAATGTGACAACTCGCTACATCCTCCTGTTCCACCTGAAGACAAGGTGCCATCTTTGAACTACATTTCAGTTTAAAACTGCCTAGTATTTATTTTGTGCACATTCACTCGTTAAAACAGCACTTTTTACATGCTGCAATTTTGTGACTTGTCAGATACAACTAAAAAACAACAATGTGACATACTGCAGCTGTAATAAATGGAAAGCTCCATGTGACAGTTTATATTGTACTGGGCTGTTTATGTTTATTACATTCAAAAGAGCTGCTCCAACAGCTGTGACTCCACTACTTTGATTACATTTATTCAAATAATTTCACCCTGCTCAGTCTTTTACAGTATTGAAGTTTCTCAGTACAGCCTTGACTTGTGTGTTATTCAACACTTCTTCCACAAACAAATGTGACGCGTCACGAGAACCAGGGACACAAGTCGGCAGCCCAAGAGAAAAATGCAAAAGTAGTTTTTTTTGTGTTGAAAATTGGTCATTTTTGCTTTATTGCAGAATCGTTCAGTTTAGATCACGAAGAAGCCTCTGAGTTTTAGATAACAGGATTGATATATTTAAAAGCATACATTTTGAGGGTGAAATCGTGTTGCTTTATCGGACAGTCTAGCGGCACAGCAGAGGCGTGTCATTGTCTGCGCGTATTTCCATACATTTTGTTATTGCCCCCGCCCTCCAAGGGAGCAGCTTAGGTGGCTACTTAATATGCAGTGCTTTGGTCTCTGTATCTGATCAAAATTCAGTGAAGATGGACGCCACAAAGATTGTGGTACATGAGCTGAACCGTGGCCAGTTCTGTTCTGCAGGCGCCAGGAGGAGGCGAGACACTGCACATGGGTCCCCATGTGCAGTGATATAGGTGGGCGAGGATAAACACGCTGATAACAAAAGTCTGCAAAAGTTTAGTGGCTATTGGCTGGTTCAAGCTAGGTTACTTGTCACTTGTAGTTATTTGATGTAGACACGCTGTTTGAGGGCATGATATGACAGACCAAGCTATCCATGTAACGTGTTATGTCACTACTTATGCAGCGCAGCTCTCTGCATGGGTGACAGTCATAAAGTGCATGAGGAATTAACCTGCTATTTACACAAAATCAAGATCTCTACAAACTTAAACTACTCCATAAATGTAGTCAGTGCATTCCTAGCTTTCAGCCACTTTGCGAGAGATCCGCTTCATATTTTCGGTTTTACAGTTAGATAAAGTTATGCTGGGTTTGTGCAGTGAAACGTCAACAATGCGATCACGCGCGGCGATATGATGCAATGTCGGCCTTTTCCTCTTGTGTATGAGCATTACAAAAGTAGTACAGGAGTCTTTTCTAAAGTTATAACTTCAGTTATGTCTGGAGTCTGTAACTCTCAGTGCTTTACAGCTTTACGGGGGGAACAGGTTTGGCTTATCTAAATGAGGCGTATTGTCACTCGAGCAGCAGAGAGGTAAAAACTGCCCAAAACTTTGGATGTTTTTTCCTGTCCTTTGGGCTTTTAAGAGTTGTTAAATTCAAATCACCACTACGTCTCAAAATATCATATCTCCATGTGTTCCACCTTGTTGGAAAGATTGGAGACTACACTTTAATAATCTAAAAATCTCAAAATGCTCCAGAACCGACTGGTGTCTCTGATTCCTGTAACTGGTCACAAACATGGACAAGACAACCCCTTTTTGAAAGCTTCAGATTTCTAGCATTTTAACTCACACTGCACTAGCACTAATTAGGACTATTAGGAGCACAAACAGGTGTTGTGTTAGTTAAGTACTCACCAAAAGCAGAGGATTGGAATGGGAGGGCCAAAATTGGAGACAAAAAAAGAATACTGATTAGTAAACATGTTAATTAAGCCTTGATCTATTTAAGATACAGCATTCATTTTTAACTTTATCTAAACTGTATTCTAATTGAGAACATTTTATAGTATATTGTTAGGATTAGAATACATACACTAATACATTTTTTATGTTTAGCATTAAGCCAGATTTAAAACTACTGGAAAAAAATTGATGATTTCATTTCAACCTACATGAAAAGAATGCATCTGTGAGACATTTAAACACAGACTGAAGCAAATCCCAACAGTTATTTTTCTTTTAATAGATTACAAACTTGTATTTCTCTGCAGTAAAGTGACTTTTAGATTTAGTTATTAACCCATTACTTACTTGAAACAACAGAGACTTTTATGGTCACGCCACATGCAACTGTTGTCCAAAATGGTTAACAGGAGCCTGGAAAATCAAACAACTGTCAGCTATGTTTTACAATATATTGGACACTGAGCAGAAACAGTTAGGCTCCTTCACATACCCTTAAAATATTGGCACCCTGATAAATTGTAGGAAAGAAAGCAGTAAAAAACGATTTTAAAGGGTTCTATAAATACTGCCATACAAATAAACTAATAAGGATGAGTAATGCAGTTGTTTATGATGCCAATTATTTGCATACACATTAATTTATTCTTGAAAGTATTTACTTTGTGTGTTTAAAAAAAAAGGTGTGTCAAACTTGTCTCAACACACCGTCAGGAGGATGGTTCAGGTCCTCCTGCAAACTCTTGAATCCTACTTGAAAAACTGCACAAGTTATTAAATGTTCTAAGTTCATACAGATGTCATCTTTAGCACTACCATTTGGGAGAGAAGCCAGAAGAAACTCTCTGCTTCCACCCGAACACAAAGTTAAAAGAAAAACTAATTTAATCTGGCATTGCGTTTCAATAGGGAAATAGAAACAATCATCGGAGGGCTTTACTATGAAGTAGTATATACACCATGTCTAGCCCTCAAATCCTGCGCTCCAGCTCTGAGTTCATGAGTATCCCTTAGATGGCTAGTTGTAAAATGTGTATAACCAGAGTTTGAGATTCTGTGTCGAGATCATATGCAAAGTTACTTTGTGCCATGTCATTTTATGATTTTCACTCACAGGACAGACGACCTGCTTAAGAGCTGATTACATGACACTCATATGTGATCACACACTTCCTCAGAAGTGGGTTTCACTTAAAGAAGTACATGTGAAGGAAGACTTGTGAGCATTTATGTATTCTCCAAGTATAATACCATAACTCACCACAATCAGATGAAGGACAATGCAGCCAGGAATTTCCACAGGTGTATGAAGAAAAAAAAAAGAAAACAGTGTTGGATTAGCAGCAGCAACAACAGGGCATTTCTAAGCAAACAAATGGCCAATATTTTTAACAACATCTGAATAATGGATGGTCAGATTTATATTTGTGTTAAATTTATGGGTTCATATTAGGGATACACAATAATATTGGCCACCATCAGTATTTTTGCCGCCATCCCGATAAGCCGATATAAAAAATGTAGCCGATAATTAGGCCCGATAATTTTAAGCCCAAATTACATTGAATCTGCTGCTCCACCTCGCTGCCTCTCTCTCGGCCGCCCCGCTGCTACTGCAGCCCGGAGCCGTGCAGATTTACAGCAGCAGATATGCTCTCCCGGGCCGACTTTTGCACTGTTTTTGTTACATCGAAGCAACTTCAAAATTTTCACCACAACAAAATGAGAAAAAGACGAGGAATAGTAAACCGCGGACCCGCGCTTAAGTTTGTAACGCTCGAACAGAGCGGGTCTTAAACTGATGTATTATCTTCGTATTTCTGATAAAAGACGAAAGCCCCGCGCTATGAATGAGAGAAGTTTTACATTGATGAAATGAGCCACGCAGTTTTGCCACACGACACACAAATGAGCCCAATGCAGGAGCGAGTGTCTTATTTGGTGCCGTCGTATGGTATTAGTCAAACTTAAATCTGTCACCGGCATGGATTTGGCATCACCTCTCTACTGTCAGCAGCAGGTTACAGCAGAAGACACGCCTCTACACTCTGTGAAATACTCTTGTCTATTTCAGTATTGTATCTAAGAAGGCATTACTATGATGTCAACATGGACATCATAGTAATATACTATACTAAGAATACTACAACAAGTTGTAATATTATTTTAATGTTTTTATTTTATTCATGGGACACAGATGAGAAGAGACCTGCTCAGATGATGGAACAGTAAAAACCCTGAGATTAAAGGTGGAGACCCAAACCCAAAGTAAAACTCATTATTTGAGCTATATTTATACACTTGTATTTTTTTCATAGAGTTTATACATTTTGGGCAGAAATGTGACCCATTACGTTGGGTTCTTATCACAAAATAAAACGCAAATATACATAATTATCGGCATCATTATCAGTTTCGGCACATGGGAAATTACCGGTTATCGGGTCAAATTGGCATTTTCGTGCATCACTAGTTTATATTGTAACATGTTACAAAGAATTTTCCCAGCAGGAATTTTGAATTGAAGTTTCTGAATAAGCCAGTTACTGCTCAAACATAATTTTTTTTTTTTTTACCCCTTATTAAAGCTTTAAACTACTACCTCAAAATAGCGACAAAAATGGTACAAAAAACAAAAGCGTGGCGGAAATCCGCAAGTTTTGTGTTTGTAGGCACTGTCAACAATGTGAGAACTTGTACGTCCCTTAGAGGGATACTTTGGGATTTTTGACATAGGGCCTCATTTCCTAGTTATCCAGAGTGTTGTTGATGTCTGGAGATATTTTTTTCTTAAATTCATGCAGTTATTATATTTGAAGAGTCTAGTTGCGCTAGCCTAGAGCAAGGCTAAAGCAGTTCTATGGTAAACGCTAGCCCACATTAAAAAACAGTCTGACCCACTCCACAGTAGGCTGAACGATTAATTGCATTTGCATTTTATCGCGATTGACACTACGCGTTTGTAATGCAGGCACGCGATTGGGAATGAATAGCAGCGAGATATGGCACAAGTCGCTCCGCCGTGCTTTGTTTAGTCTCAGTCTAGTTAAGGTGCGTAGATTTGGATGTACAGTGAAATACAGCGTTTATCATGCAGCCACCGCGAAGGACTATTGCTTTCTTCTCCGTTAGCCGCAGCGCTAATCACGCCATTCTCTCGCTGCTACTACACGCTCTGATGATCACAGAAACTCCCTCACCTCCGGATTCTTACGTCTCTGCCTCCGTAAGTGAGCCTGTGCTGCTTGTAAAGAGTAAAGAGTCGTTTGTGGCTCAGTTTAGGAGGCTTATGTTTGGAATGTTGTGGATAAAGAACGTATCTCAAAAGCATAATGACTGTTCATGACCATAACGTATCCGCGGAGGCGATGTGCCATGTGCCTTTATTTACCTTTGCATCTACCGCATATGCGCTCCGTAGGTACAGACGCTAGATATTAACACTAAACTGCTGTATGAAAAGTGTTGGAAACTACAATCCGAGGCAGGAGTCCGTGTCATGTCTTATTTTGCTGAGGAAATGCAATGCGCTGTTTACACTGAAATGTCACTAATGGCTGCGAGTCAAAGAAAGTAAAACGTGTCTGTGTTTGGCACCTCATGTCTCTTTGCGTCACTGTTTCTTCATATTGTCCAAAGTTACATCCCAAAACCAAAATGCTGCTCCCAGTTCCAGTGTGTTTTGGCGTGTGCTCCATCTGGCCTCTCCGCGTCCATCAATAACGCGCATCTGAACAACTACGAGTTGCAGCTCAGACCGGTATTTGATGGGCCGAAATAATAATTTGTATTAATTGGGAGTTTGATTTCCTAAAACTTTTCCAACTAGTTAAAGCAGACGTTTGTTTGCAGACTTTTCCTGCACTTTAGTATGGGTGATGTTACTGACTGGATCAGTGAGTTTGATCTTTTTTTTTTTTTTAAATATCTATATATATAATGTATCATTTATCTATAGACTGTACTGTAAGTTTTTAAGAAGTGCAGTCCACATGTTCACAAATTTTGGATACGTCAGGCAACAATTTTGTTTGCTTAATTGTTGCATCATTCTAATTGTTGTTATGACAGACTGAATTGCGTTATAAAATACATGAGATAACAACCAAACGCATCCAATAAAAAAACAAAAAAAATCGCACCCACATCACTGAGGTAAATCACATATAACACCAGACTAACCATATAAATGTCTGTGTTAATAGAATAATTTTAAAATAAAACTGACCTTGTATTACATGAATTACCGCATTTTGAGGGAATATTTTCTCGCAGATCACTCCGCCGCTGCCTTAGTTTACAGCCATGAAGCTGATGCCGCTCAAATATGTTATTTTAAGCACAAAATGGTTAAAATTAACCTATCGACAGACATTTATATGGTTAGTCTGGCGTTATAAGTGATTTACCTCAGGTGCACTGTGGAGTGCGCCAGACTGTTTTTTAATGCGGGCTAGCGTTTACCATAGAAATGCTTTAGCCTTGCTCTAGGCTAGCGCAACTAGACTCTTCAAATATAAGAACTGCATGAATTTAAGAAAAAAATATCTCCAGACATCAACAACACTCTGGATAACTAGGAAATGAGGCCTTATGTCAAAATCCCGAAGTATCCCTTTAACAAATATTCATGAATAAATTTATTTTCAGGGGAAAGTTGTATGTTAAGAGCAAACTGACCAAAAACCTGAACATACAAAATACATTTTGCTAAACTACCACATCACTGCAGCTTTTAACTCACCATTAGGACATAGTAGAATTAAAACCAGACGCAGGTCAGCAGGTCCATATGTAAAAAAAAAAAAGAAAACACAGGCAGTGGTTAGTCAATTGAACCAATGTAAATCTCCACATTTTGCCTCACTAGCCAAAACTTTTTGTCACTAACAACTAGCATTTACTGTCCAACAAAATGTATGCCAAGTAGTTCGTAGTTTACTCTTGAATAAATGAGACTCAAACATCAGCACTTAAATGGTTTCTCAAGGCTAACATGTTGCTAACTTTTTTTTTTTTCTTACTGTAGTGAACAGACTAGGAAAACTGTGACATTTTTATGCTAACATATGCTCAAAACGAGTATAGCTGAACTGACTTCATCATCCAATTGTGGAACATTATCACCAAATATCAAATATTCTCAGAGTTTTAACCTTAGAAATGCCTTTAAAATGACAATATTTAGTACAGAAAAAGACAGCTGGCTTACCGTCCGGATTGCAGGCAGAGAGTGACGTTAGCAGGCGCGTGCGCTAATCAGGCACAGCTGTGGCCTGCAGCTAATTAGGACTATTACTGACTGGAGCAAAACACTCTGTTCATGTCAACAAGAAATTAATATCTAAATGCAGGAGGCTTCAGCAAATACAAGAGGCTGTCTCTTTTATATGGTAAAAATAAAAATGCTTACCAAGAAAAAAAAGCTACGTAATTTGTGAACTATTTTTGAACAGGCATAAACACAAGGACCTAAAATGTACTCATTAACCTCTTAACCCCCGCTTTAACCAAGTGCATTCTCTCCAGTTCAGCTTTACCCATATTTCAAAGGTTGCAGCCTACAGGCCAGAGTAACGCCTCATTTGAAAGCTAAGACCTACAAATCTCATCTAATCAAATCTTTTTCCTCGCATTATTGCTGCGTTGTCATCATGGTTTTTTTTCCCCATCGTTTTTGATGCGTTTTCGTCACACATTTTTGTCACTTTTCCGTTACTCTTTGTGGGTTTTTTGTCACATTTTTGTTGCGTTTTTGTCACTTTTCTGTTACTCTTTTGTAGCTTTTTTGTAACATTTTTGTAATTCTTTCATCTTTGTTTCTCACGTTTTTGTCACTCTTTTGCTGCATTTTCACCCTTGTTTTCATCTCATTTTTGTCACTATTACAGTATGACAAGAAGCTTTTAGATTTGGGTAAAGCGAAACTGGAAAAATTTGCTTGGTTCAGGTGGGGGTTAAGAGGTTAAATTTCCACTCAACTTGACAACATGTGCATCTCTCTCCTGCAGTTTTTTTTTTTTTACACCATTCAGGTATTTTACCACCACGGCCAGCCCTATAGGCGACCCAGACGGCCGCCTAGTGCGCCATCTGCTGGAGGGGGCAGCGAATTGCCCTTTCATTATGCTGCCGCCATTTATAACATCGCCGATTTTTGGACATAACTTTGGAACACAAAGTGATAGAGACTTGTGGTCTGTTGTGTTGGAAACAAGAGATTTCAAGCTGTCAAATGCCCCCTCCCTGGTCCTTCTACACCTCCGGGGGGCTGCGTAATATAGCTGTGAAAATTCGTAAAACTTCAGTAGCAAAGGTTCCTCTTCCAATATAACTGCACACACATTTCATGATTGTATTTTTTTTTAAATAAACAGATATTCATGATATAATATTACTATGATAATCATCATAAAATAAAGTAAAATAAAACTAGTCTTTCCAAAATCCACAGTGAGTCCAAAAGCAATAGGATAGAGTAAAGAGAGAGAAGAAAAAGGCTTTGGGAATTTGACAACATAGATCTCTTAAATCCCGCTAAGCACCAAATGACAGAAGACTTTATCAATCGAATGTTTAGCATGAGTATCTATCCTACCATAACTAGACCCAGCCGCATAACAAATCACAGTGCCACTCTAATCGACAACATTTTCACTAATAACATTAAGCATGACACCATCAGTGGTCTGATGATCTGTGATGTAACCGACCATCTCCCAGTTTTTTTACTGTATGATGAAAATTATAAGCATAATAATAATATTAATGAAGTTCAACTCAAATATAAAAGAATACAGAATGAAGATACTATTGGTTCACTGAAGAACAGTGTTGGGAACGTTACTTTTAAAAAGTAATTAGTTATAGTTACTCACTACTTGTTCCAAAAAGTAAACTGAGTTAGTAACTGAATTACTCTATAATGAAAGTAACTAGTTACCAGGGAAAGTAACTATTTGCGTTACTGTAAAAAAAATGTTTTGCTTTATATCAATTTTTTTTGCAGTTTTCAAAAGTCAGTTGAAATGAGTAGAACAGACAGAGGTGTTTGTATTCATGTACTATCATGTAAAAGATGTTCATAGTAACTGAATGAACTGAATGGGGGGTAGAGAGTGGGGGTGGAAGCCTCTGTGACTGAATGGTATTGACCAGTATTTGTGTCGCTGTTTTATTAATGTAGGAATACGGCCGTATTCACAGAGAATCAGGAGGAACAGGAGTAAAAGAAACGTGCCAACGATCAGGGCAGACTTTACGCACAGGCATTGTGCAAGTCTCTCCATACATTCATCAGGCAAAACGGAAAACAGTCATCAGCAAATATAAGGTTAAATGCCTTAACAGAAAGTTAGCTCTGGAGTGGAGAGCGGGGAGAGAGGAAGAAGGCGCTGAGAGAGAGAGGGGGAGAGAGAGGGAGAGAGAGAGAGAGAGGGAGAGGGGGGTAAAGACGCGTCTTTGGGTAAAAAATAAGTTCCAACACTACTGATCGATTCTCCCCCGTGTCCGCACCGCGCTGTGGGGATGACCAGCCGCGGGTCTGGGACAACGTAGTTTTTGGAGCAGAGAGCACGAACACTCTGCACAGACTCCGTGAGACTCCGCCCACCCTCTCCGCTGCTCCTGCTGCGTGAGCTGACACCGCGGCGCTCATTCAGTCTAAATGTAACGTGCCACTTTGTTTACCCAGTAACGATAACGGCGTTGTAATGACGGGGAGAGTAATGAATTAGATTACTCCGTTACTGAAAAATAACGTCGTTACCTAACGCCGTTATTTTAAACGGCGTTATTCCAAACACTGCTGAAGAATGAATTACACACGCAGGACTGGAGCCCAGTATATATAGAGAAGGATGTGGACAAAGATTTTAACAATTTCTTGCAAACATTTATGGTCTTGTATAACAAAAACTGTCCTTTAAAGAGATATGTTCTGAACAAGAATTTTGCAAAGTGTCCCTGGATGACTAAAGGGTTGCAAAATGCTTGCAAAAAGAAAAATAATCTCTACAAAAAATGTATTAAATTAAAACAAATGAATCTGAAAACAGGTATAAACTGTATAAGAATAAGTTGACTGACATAATGACATTTAGTAAGAAATTATATTATACAAAACTTTTAGAATTGAATAAAAGCAACACCAAAAATGTTTGGGGAATATTAGGCAAGGCAAGGCAAGGCAAGTTTATTTGTAGAGCACAATTCATACACGAGGCAATTCAAAGTGCTTCACAGTTGCAGAAAAAATTACAAGAAAACAGTTAAAATCAATCAATAAAACAACAACACAAAGTTAATCAATTACAGTAAAAGTCAAGAGTGCAGATAAAATACTTTCAGTTTTCATATGCACGGGTAAAAAGAGCTGTTTTCAGCCTGGATTTGAACATTGTCAGAGTTGAGGCCTGTCTCACATCCTCATGAAGACTGTTCCAGATTTTAGCTGCATGAAACTGAAACGCAGCCTCACCGTGTTTATTATTGACTCTGGGAACCACCAGGAGACCCCTCCCTGAAGTTCTCAGGGCCCGAGATGGTTCATACGGCTCTAACATGTCAGAGATGTACTTTGGTGCTAAACCATGAAAAGACTTGTACACAAGCAGAGCTGTTTTAAATTCTATTCTCTGAGTGACAGGAAGCCAGTGCAGAGACCGGAGCACTGGACTAATGTGGTCGTATTTCCTGGTTTTTGTCATGACTCGAGCAGCAGCGTTCTGGATGTACTGCAGCTGTCTAACAGCTCGTTTAGACAGGCCAGTGAGCAGGCCGTTACAGTAGTCTAACCTGCTAGAGACAAATGCATGGATGAGTCTCTCTAAGTCTGGTTTTGACACTATTCCTCTGATCTTAGCAATGTTCTTCAGATGGTAAAAAGCTGATGATGTTATTGCTTTGATGTGGCTGTTTAAGTTCAGGTCTGAGTCCATGATTACTCCTAGATTTCTAACCTGATTTTTTGGTTTTAGAGCAAGAGACTCAAGGTGACTGATAACACTTTGTCTTTGTGTCTGTGGGCCAAAGACAATGATTTCAGTTTTGTCTGAATTTAGTTGGAGAAAGTTGTTTTGCATCCACAAACTGATCTGTTCGATGCAGTGACAGAGAGTATCTACAGGCCCATGTTCACCTGCCGTCAGTGACACGTAGATCTGAGTGTCATCTGCGTAGTTGTGGTACGACACATTGTTGCTGTTTATTAGCTGACCCAGTGGAAGCATGTACAGGTTGAATAAGAGGGGTCCCAAGATTGACCCCTGGGGGACTCCACAGGTCATGGAAATTTTGTCTGAGACACAGTTGCCAATTTCGACAAAGTACGTCCTATCCTCGAGATAGGACTTGAACCAGTTTAGAGCAGTACCAGAGATTCCCACCCAGTTTTCTAACCTGTGAAGTAAGATCCCATGGTCCACTGTGTCAAAGGCAGCGCTCAGGTCCAGCAGAACTAAAACTGAGACCTTACCTGCATTGGTGTTCATACGGATATCATTTGTCACCTTGATCAGAGCTGTCTCAGTGCTGTGGTGGGGCCTAAATCCTGACTGGAAAGTATCAAACACATTGTTAGATAGGAGAAAGTAAGTGAGCTGTTGATATATTACTTTCTCTAGGACTTTTCCTAAAAACGGTAGGTTTGATATGGGCCGGTAGTTGTTCAGTACCTTGGGATCAAGGCTGCTCTTCTTTAGAAGAGGCTTAATGACCGCGGTTTTCAAGGCCTTTGGAAATGCTCCAGTCTCAAATGAGATGTTAACAAACTGAACAAGTTGTGGTAACAAGCTGGTCAGCACAGACTTCAGAAATCTAGTGGGTAATTCATCAAGGCAGCATGTACATGAACTCAAACCGGAGATGACCTCTTCGATTGTTTTGCCAGTAACAGGTGTGAAATGTGTCAGCTCAAGGTGTCTAGTTGGTGGCAGGGTTGGTATTTGTGTTGTGGAAATTATGGCATTTTTTATGCCTTGGACTTTATCATAAAAAAATATTGCAAACTCATTGCACTTAGATGTAGAGATTAGTTCTAAGGGCAGTGAAACTGGAGGGTTAGTTAATCTGTTTACTGTGGAAAACAGAACACGAGAATTGTTTCTACAGTTTGCGATGATTTTAGAGAAGTATTTCTCCCTTTCTCCACGCAAAATCTGGTTGAACTCACAAAGCACTTCTTTGTATATCTCACAATGAACCTGGAGCTTTGACTTGCGCCATTTCCTTTCGGCTTTTCGGCACTCCCTTTTCTGTGCCCTGACCGAATCTTCACTTCTCCAAGGTGCCTTTTGTCTATTGTTAACCATTTTTACCTTGACAGGAGCAATAGTATCCAAAACATTTAAGACGCTTGATGTATAAGAGTCCAACAGATTATCAACATTTGAACATGGAGGATTTTCAAATCTGATCATTTCCATAAACTGTGTCCTTGTTGTATCATTTATGTGTCTTCTTTGAATAACTCCAGGCCCAACCACTGGTTTGGGTGCAACAGACAAGTCAAAAAAGACACAAAAATGATCAGATAAAGCAACATCAACAACATTCACATTTGATATATTAACACCTTTTGTAATAACTAGATCTAGAGTGTGACCTTTGTTGTGGGTCGCCTCACTCACGTGCTGAGTTAAACCAAACATTTCAAGAACAGCATTAAGTTCTTTTGCATGCCTGTCATTGGTCACATCCACATGCACATTAAAATCACCTGAAATGACCAAACAATCAAAATCAGTGCATATAAATGAAAGTAATTCAGTGAAGTCTTCGATAAAACAATTCTGTGGTGGTTTGTAAATAGTCATATAAAGAATGGAAGATTGTTTTATCTCCATTTTGAAAGACACATACTCAAATGATAGAAAAACCCCAAATGACAATTTGTGGATGACTATATTGTCCCTGAATATTGCACAGACACCCCCCGCCCCTCTGGTTTTGGCGTGTTTCAGACACAAAATTGAAATTTGATGGACTACACTCAATCAAAACTGCGTTACCAGTGTTTTTGTCAAGCCATGTTTCAGTTAAAAACATAAAATCTAGATTATAAGAAGAAATAAAACTATTTATTAAAAAGGACTTGTTTTTTAACGATCTGGCATTGAGTACAGCATGTTTAAGATTTATCTGTGTTTGAGTGGATGGAATCTTTTTGCAAGGGATATGGATTAGAGTTCTTTGATTGGACGGTCTGACTGTTGCCCTCTTATCTAATCTATGTTGTTTGACTGTACTAATTGTTTCAGAAGAACACACTCCCTCTATGGACCTCTGGTTGGTTTTGAGTTTGCTATGCATGGTAGCAACGCAGAGGCCCTTAATGTCCTAGACAGCAGCAGTGAAGCTGCTGGAAATCGGAGGTGGGGGAGGGGCATGATACGTCTTCGGGGATGAAAGCCTTGGTCTTGACATGACTGGAGTGCGGGGAGTCATTTGAATCCCTTGTTTTATCAAGGCTTCAAAATGGCTGGGAAATCCCATAGGTGACTTTGGTGATGGGAATGATTCAGAAAAATCTCTGGAGGGTGTAGATGTACCAGTCGGGCTCAAGGCCTGTGGTGGAGTTGAAGAAAGTGCTCCTTCGGCTGAATCATTTACTATAGATGCAGGTGGTGCTGAAGCGGAGCTTTTCCCCGGAGATGCAGATGCAGGTGGCGCCGCTGCTATGGTTGAGATGTTTTCCGGCGCAGCTGATTCCTTAACTGTGGCTGGATCCTTAACTGTGGCTGAGTCCTCTACTGTAGGTGCTGCTGGTGCTGCTGTGGCTGGATCCTTAGCTGTGGCTGAGTCCTTTACTGTAGGTGCAGATGATGCAGCTGCGACTGAATCTTTTATTGGGGATGCAGGCGAAACCTTTGCTGGTGAGCCAGGAGCTCTTCTCATGCTCCTCTCTGCTCTCTCTTGTTGCTCAGGCCTCCACGGATTCTGCAGAGCGTGGAGGAGATTTTCCGTCAGTCGTCTCACTCCACCTCTGCTCAAATGTGGGCCATTTCCTTTAAACAGATCGTCGCGTTTCCAGAAAAGATTAAAGTTCTCTATGAAAGTAAGTCCTCTTGACTTACAGACTTTTGACAGCCATGTATTCAACTGAAACAGCCGGGAGAATTTGTTTATTCTCCCGTCGATGTTTGGGATAGGTCCACTGATGAAAATTTGTATCGCGTCTTTGTCCAGGCAATCCAGTCTCTCAAAAAGTTTATTAAACTTTTCTTTCAGGACTTCAGACTCTCCGTTTCTTGTGTCCACAGCACCAACATGTAAAACAAGTTTATTTATTCCAGGGTTGTTTGTAATTTCCTTGTTTAGAACATCTATGATGTCAGAAACTGTAGCAGACGGATAAGTGACTGTAGTCATTATCTCATTGTTTATATTAGATATGGCTCCGTCACCAAGCAACAGGGTATCTCTGGCCTTGACACTTGGAACAGTATTTCTCTCCATCTTTGTTTTGACTTCGTGTTCCTTGTTTTTCTCTGACATTTTTTGCTTGTTATACACATTCTCTGAGAGAGGTGAAAATCTGTTTGTTAACTTTATTTCAGGTGCATTTTTACGAGCATGTTGTCTTTGCTTTGGCCTAGCACCAAGTTGTCTGTTTAGTTTCGGAAATGTTATGGTATCGTTTAGCTTCAGGTTGCAAGTATCAGTTTTTTCCGTCTTCTTACCGGGTTCCACAGGGAGCGTGTCATTAAGTCCTCTTTCCGTCTC
Organism: Neogobius melanostomus; assembly: GCA_007210695.1. Lineage (NCBI taxonomy): Eukaryota > Metazoa > Chordata > Actinopteri > Gobiiformes > Gobiidae > Neogobius > Neogobius melanostomus. The sequence continues at coordinate 19,640 of VHKM01001267.1, read as the reverse complement.
TAGAGCATAAATCTTGTCCCGTAGTAGGGAAATTTCTTGTTGATACATCCGACAGCTTTCACAAGGCGATGTTTGCCTTCCTCCCTCAGCCATGTTGACAAGATTGTCGTCGCTGGTTCGTCAAATGAGTTGTAAAAATGGCATTAAAATGAGTAAAAAGCCTTGGTTCACTTAAAAGAAGAGAATAAAATCATATCCAAGACATGTGCCCAAAAATAGAATGATTTAAAAAGCAAATAAAGAGGCAAGCGGCAGCAGCAAGCAGAGATACGTCTGCACTCTTGATAAGCAGGACATTCTCTTCTATTAAATAGTGTTATAAAGAATGGGTCCAAAAAGATAGATTATCCAAATTATTTTATGGACAACAATGAAGAATGTGATAATATAAACAAGGTTGTAAACAGTTTTAACAAATTCATCGTCAATGTTGGGCCGAATCTTGCATCCAAAATTACAAATACAGGTCCTAATAATGAAACGCTCATCGACAGAAATCCCAAATCAATCTTTCTAACTCCTATAGACAAGCTTGAAATAATCACTGTTGTTAAAAATTTTTAAAAATAAATCCTCACTAGACTGCTTCGACATTGATATGGCCTCGTCAAAAAGTTATACATAGTATTGCAAAGCCTCTTGTATATATTTGTAACTTGTCATTCTTATCGGGTAAATTTCCAAAGAAAATGAAAATCGCTAAAGTTGTTCCATTATACAAAAACGGAGACAAACACATTTTTACAAATTACAGGCCAATCTCTCTACTCCCGCAATTTTCAAAAATTCTAGAAAAATTATATGATAATAGACTAGAATGTTTTCTAGAAAAATTTGAAATCTTAAATGAAGGTCAATATGGATTTCGGAGTAAAAGATCGACATCTATGGCGATTATCGAAGCTATAGAAGAGATTACTAATGCACTAGACAAGAAAAAGTATGCAGTTGGCATATTTATTGATCTAAAAAAAGCCTTTGATACGATTAATCATTCAATATTGTTACGAAAATTAGAACTGTATGGTATCAGGGGAGTTGCTCTGGAATGGATGCAAAGCTATTTGTTGGAGAGAATGCAGTTTGTAAAAATGGGTGAGCATGCATCAAACTGTTTAGACATTTCTTGTGGAGTACCCCAAGGTTCAATTTTGAGTGCAAAACTATTTAACTTGTATATAAATGACATATTTAAGAATTCTCAGCTGTTAAAAATGATTCTATTTGCAGATGACACCAATATGTTCTACTCAAATGAAAATTACTGTAATTTAATCCATACTGTAAACGAAGAATTAAGGAAAGTGAAAAATTGGATGGACACAAACAAACTATCCTTAAACCTGAACAAAACTAAAGCGATGTTTTTCGGAAACTGCAAAAAGAAAACTGAAATACAATTAAACATAGATGGTGTACAAATCGAAACAATATCTGAATACAAATTTTTAGGTGTAATAGTGGACAACAAATTATCATGGAAGCCTCACATAAGACTCATTCAATCTAAGGTTGCAAAAAGTATTGCAGTAATAAACAAAGTTAAAACCTTTCTTGAGTATGATGCTCTCCGCATACTGTACTGCTCGTTAATATGACCGTACTTAACTTATTGCTTAGTAGTATGGGGCAACAACTACAAAAGTGTACTACATCCTCTCTTTTTATTACAAAAACGGGCTATAAGAATTATACATAAAGCTGGTTACATTGACCACACAAACTGTCTATTTTTAAAATCTGGACTTCTGAAGCTCACCGATTTGGTAAAACTAAATACTGCGCTCCTTCTGTACAAGGCCAACCATAATGTACTGCCATATAATATTCAGAAATTCTACTGCAAAAATGAAGGGCAGTATGATCTAAGGGGATGTGGTAACTTTAAAGTTCCAATGGTGGGTTCCACCAGGAAAAGTTGGTGTGTGTCAGTATGCGGAGTCCTACTCTGGAATGGTTTGGGGAATCATGTAAAACATTGCATAAATATTTACAAGTTCAAAAGGAAATATAAAGAGAACATGTTGGCTGAGTACGAAAACGAAAATTAATATTAACAACTGACTGACAACTTTCTTTTTCTTTATAAATAACAAAAGGCAATAACAGTGCTTAAAGATCTTTGCGTTTGAAGACGTTAAATTATAACAATAGAGGTGAATGTTTTTTTTTTTTGTAAACAAAAAAATGTATAGTGACTTTGAAGGGTATATCTGGGTGAACAATGAAGAGGTGCTCTTGATACAAGATTGACATAAAAAACATTTTTACAGAAAAGCTTGACAATAAATTGTGATCTATCGAAATGCTTAGTTACCATTGTTGGTAACATAACGATCAATTGAAGTACTTATTACTCACTATTGTTGACAATATGCTTATGTGTGTGTATGTATATGTATGTATATATGTATATATATATATACACATATATATATGTATGTGTGTGTACGTGTGTACGCATATGTGATTATGTGTTAAAGTATATTTCTCATATGCGAACTATTTATCTGTTATATCAACTGTCTTTGTGAAAGGAAGCAACCACTGAAGGAGCTGGTGGTATGGCAGTGGATGATGGCAGGATGGTGACTGGCCGTATGATGATTGTGGCTGATCCTGGGTGTGGTGGGGCGGCAGCGGGTGGCGTGCCGGTGATGTAGTGAGGTTGTTGTGCAGGGGACGCTATATCTTTCTACAAATATACTGACATGTCGCCATGTGGAAAAAAAATAAAAAATAATGATGGGCATAATTGGTTGAAAAAGGAAACGCAAATCCAAATATTGGCTTGACCACTATAAGCCAATATGCATTATTGGAATAATGTTATAAAGAAAGAACAAGGAGAAAAAAAGAAAAAAAAAAAAGAAAGAAAAACTCAAAATTAACACATTCAAACCAGACTTTGTTTTTTGTTTTTCCTCAAACCAACACATTTTATTCGTGGTCGTACTGACTGAACATGGCGCCCTGTCACTTGTTGGTGGGGAGGTTTGTGTGTCACTGGCTCAGCTGCTTTGGGGCGTTGCTGGCGTGTCATTGCGTTGTCGGCCTGCTGCAGCTGGGATTGGCTGGGATCGTTGTGCTGCTTGTTGCCATCAGGTTGTCGCAAACTGCCCTGCTACTGGCCCCAATAACATGAATGAAATTATGATACATACAGGGGTGGGAACTTATAAGTTTACTTCCTCCCACTCCTTTTCGAGTTTTCTGTACAGTGTTATGTATATATAGAAGCATGTGGAAATGTCATAAACGCATGTCAAAAGTCATAAAAGTAGCACATGCTAATGGAAAAAAAAAAAAAAGTATGTAATGTACATTGAACTCGGAATAAAACAATCAATCAATCAATCAATCAATCAATCAATCAATTTATGCTAGAGAAACACAGTTTTTTTTTTTTTTACTATGGCAAACTGGTCTGGACTTGGTCTGACTCCTAAGGTTTGGCCTTGATTTGGTTTTGGTTCTGGTGACTATGGCAACCTGGTTTTGATCTTGGTCCATGGTCTTTGTCCAGGTCCTGGTCTGGGTCTGGTCTTGGTTTAGAAACGTTCCTAAAAACCGCTGAAGTCCATGAAACAGTTGAAATAATGTGCAATATTGGGGTTTGTGCAATACAGTCAATGTGTTTCCATTACTGTTTTCTGTATTGTCCTTTGTTGTCCACTCTTGTTGTTTGTACTAACATGATGTGATCACTGTTCTCGTCTGTGTCTCTCTGTACATAATCTGTATAGTGTCTCTGTATGTTTTTACTAACTTGTGTGTAATACCAACCTGCCAGGGGGTAAATAAATCCTTGAAACTACTGAAAATGTGAAGGTCCTTGAAATTGCTGAAATCCTTGAAACTCTCATTCGTACACCAGTGTACACAGACACTGGAGGCAAGCAGGGTGAAGTGGCTTGCCCAAGGACACAACAACAGTCTGCTTCTGTGGGATTCGAACTGGCGATCCTCCAATCCAGTGGCGCCTCCAGAAATTGTTCATAGGGTGGCCAGATGGGGCCACTTAAAATCTTGGGGTGGCAAACCAAAACTATGAGCCATAATTTCACAATTGTATTTACTGTTGTAGTAAATTGGCCTGTAGAAAAGTATCAGAAAGACTTACAGTAAGGAAACGTCTACTGCTATACTTTGTTTTTTTATATTTAATGTTACTAATCGGACTGTTGTGGTGAAGAGGGAGTTGAGTCGGGGGGCAAAGCTCTCGATTTACCGATCGATCTACGTTCCCACCCTCACCTATGGTCATGAGATCTGGGTAATGACCGAAAGGACAAGATCGCGGATACAAGCGGCCGAAATGAGTTTCCTTCGCAGGGTGGCTGGGTGCACCCTCCGAGATCAGGTGAGGAGCTAAGTTACCCGGGAGGAGCTCGGGGTAGAGTCGCTGCTCCTCCACATCGAAAGGAGCCAGCTGAGGTGGCTAGGGCATCTGTTCCGGATGCCTCCTGGTCGCCTCCCTCGGGAGGTGTTCCAGGCATGTCCTATTGGGAGGAGGCCTCGTGGAAGGCCCAGGACACGCTGGTGGGACTATGTCTCCGAGCTGGCCTGGTGTCGCCTCGGGGTCCCCCAGAACAGCTGGAGGAGGTGTGGGTCCCCCAGAACAGCTGGAGGAGGTGTGCGTGGATCGGGAAGTCTGGGCATCTCTGCTGAGACTGCTGCCTCTGCGACCCGGCCCCGGATAAAGCGGAAGAAAATGGATGGATGGATGGATGTTACTAATGATCCAATAACATTCATAACTGATACTACAGTACTACAATTAACACTGGCCAGTGGGGTGGCCAATGGGGTGGCCACGGCCACCCCTGGTGGCGCCACTGCTCCAATCACAAGATGACCCACTCTACTCTCTGCGCCACGGCTGTCCCATTATAGTGCTTTTATTGTGAAAATCCTCATTTAGTTGTATTATACTGCTTTAAATGCAAAAACTGCAAAAAATTGCAGAAACTAAGGAAACAACTTCAGAATCTGCAAATTTGCGGAAGCCCCAGTATAAGTCAATGGAAAAAAATGGTGGAATTCCAGCCGATTGGGGAAAAAACAGAAATCGCTGAATTCCCAAAAGTAATAGCAATAATCTCCCAAACATGCGGAACATTTTGATGTACAACTTTGCTTATTTTGCTGTGAAAGCTGTGATAACTGCTGAATATCAGGAAAAAGACGGAAGTTTATTAATAGTTATTGTGAAAATCCCCATTTAGTTGCATAATACTGCTTTATATGTAAAAATCCCTATTAAGTTGTATTATACTGCTTTATATGTAAAAAATCCCTATTAAGTTGTATTATATTGCTTACATGTTAAACATCCCTATTAAGTTGCATTATACTGCTTACATGTAAAAATCCCTATTAAGTTGCATTATACTACTTTATATGCACAAATCCCTATTAAGTTGCATAATACTGCTTTATATGCAAAATCCCGATTAAGTTGCATAATGCTGCTTTATATGCAAAAATCCCTATTAAGTTGTATTATACTGCTTTATATGTAAAAATCCCTATTAAATTGCATTATACTGCTTTACATGTAAAAATCCCTATTAAGTTGCATAATACTGCTTTATATGCAGAAATCCCTATTAAGTTGCATAATACTGCTTTATATGTAAAAATCCCTATTAAGTTGTATTATACTGCTTTATATGTAAAAAATCCCTATTAAGTTGTATTATATTGCTTTACAAGTAAATACCTATTAAGTTGCATTATACTGCTTTACATGTAAAAATCCCTATTAAGTTGTATTATACTGCTTTATATGTAAAAATCCCTATTAAGTTGTATTATACTGCTTTATATGTAAAAAAGCCCTATTAAGTTGCATTATACTGCTTTACATGTAAAAATCCCTATTAAGTTGCATTATACTACTTTATATGCACAAATCCCTATTAAGTTGCATAATACTGCTTATATGCAAAATCCCGATTAAGTTGCATAATGCTGCTTTATATGCAAAATCCTATTAAGTTGGATAATACTGCTTTATATGCACACATCCCTATTAAGTTGCATAATGCTGCTTTATATGTAAAAATCCCTATTAAGTTGCATTATACTGCTTTACATGTAAAATCCTATTAAGTTGTATTATACTGCTTTATATGTAAAAATCACTATTAAGTTGTATTATACTGCTTTATATGTAAAATCCCTATTAAGTTGCATTATATGCTTTACATGTAAAAATCCCTATTAAGTTGTATTATACTGCTTTACATGTAAAAATCCCTATTAAGCTGCATTATACTGTTTTACATGTAAAATCCCTATTAAGTTGCATAATACTACTTTATATGCAGAAATCCCTATTAAGTTGCATAATACTGCTTTATATGTAAAAATCCCTATTAACTTGCATTATATTGCTTTACATGTAAAAATCCCTATTAAGTTGCATTATACTGCTTTATATGTAAAAATCCCTATTAAGTTGCATTATACTGCTTTACATGTAAAAATCACTATTAAGTTGTATTATACTGCTTTATATGTAAAAATCCCTATTAACTTGCATTATATTGCTTTACATGTAAAAATCCCTATTAAGTTGCATTATACTGCTTTACATGTAAAAATCCCTATTAAGTTGCATTATATTGCTTTACATGTAAAAATCCCTATTAAGTTGCATTATAACTGCTTTACATGTAAAAATCCCTATTAAGTTGCATTATACTGCTTTACATGTAAAAATCCCTATTAAGTTGTATTATACTGCTTTAATGTAAAAATCCTATATTGTATTATACTGTTTTACATGTAAAAATTCCTATTAAGTTGCATAATACTACTTTACATGCAGAAATCCCTATTAAGTTGCATAATACTGCTTTATATGTAAAAATCCCTATTAAGTTGCATTATACTGCTTTACATGTAAAAATCCCTATTAAGTTGTATTATACTGCTTTATATGTAAAAATCCCTATTAAGTTGCATTATACTGCTTTACATGTAAAAATCCCTATTAAGTTGCATTATACTGCTTTACATGTAAAAATCCCTATTAAGTTGCATTATACTGCTTTACATGTAAAAATCCCTATTAAGTTGCATGATACTGCTTTACATGTAAAAATCCCTATTAAGTTGCATTATACTGCTTTACATGTAAAAATCCCTATTAAGTTGCATTATACTGCTTTACATGTAAAAATCCCTATTAAGTTTTGCATCATAACTGCTTTTTACATGTTAAAAATCCCTATTAAGTTGCATTATACTGCTTTAATTAAAAATCTTTATGTAAATCCTATAGTTTATACTGCAAATAAAAACCCTATTAAGTTGCAATATACTGCTTTACATGTAAAAATTCCCATTAAGTTGCATTTTACTGCTTTACATGTAAAAATCCTATTAAGTTGCATAATACTACTTTATATGCACAAATCCCTATTAAGTTGCATAATACTGCTTTATATGCAAAATCCCGATTAAGTTGCATAATGCTGCTTTATATGCAAAAATCCCTATTAAGTTGGATAATACTGCTTTATATGCACACATCCCTATTAAGTTGCATAATGCTGCTTTATATGTAAAATCCCTATTAAGTTGCATTATACTGCTTTACATGTAAAAATCCCTATTAAGTTGCATTATACTGCTTTACATGTAAAAATCCCTATTAAGTTGCATTATACTGCTTTATATGTAAAAATCCCTATTAAGTTGCAATATACTGTTTTACATGTAAAAATCCCTATTAAGTTGCATTTTTACTGCCTTTATATGCAAAAATCTCCGGATTAAGTTGCATAATGCTGCTTTATATGCAAAAATCCCTATTAAGTTGGATAATACTGCTTTATATGCACACATCCCTATTAAGTTGCATAATGCTGCTTTATATGTAAAAATCCCTATTAAGTTGTATTATACTGCTTTACATGTAAAAATCCCTATTAAGCTGCATTATATTGTTTTACATGTAAAAATCCCTATTAAGTTGCATAATACTACTTTATATGCAGAAATCCCTATTAAGTTGCCATTATATTGCTTTATATGTAAAAATCCCTATTAACTTGCATTATATTGCTTTACATGTAAAAATCCCTATTAAGTTGCATTATACTGCTTTACATGTAAAAATCCCTATTAAGTTGCATTATATTGCTTTACATGTAAAAATCCCTATTAAGTTGCATTATACTGCTTTACATGTAAAAATCCCTATTAAGTTGCATATACTGCTTTACATGTAAAAATCCCTATTAAGTTGCATTATACTGCTTTACATGTAAAAATCCCTATTAAGTTGCATTATACTGCTTTAACATGTAAAAATCCTATTAAGTTGCATTATACTGCTTTACATGTAAAAATCCCTATTAAGTTGCATTATACTGTATATGTAAAAATCCCTATTAAGTTGTATTATAGTGCTATTATGGTGAAAACCCCTATTACGTTGCATAATTGTGTTCTAATTGCAAAAATCCCTATTAAGTTGCATTATACTGCTTTACATGTAAAAATCCCTATTAAGTTGCATTATATGCTTTACATGTAAAATCCCTATTAAGTTGCATTATACTGCTTTACATGTAAAAATCCCTATTAAGTTGCATTATACTGCTTTACATGTAAAAATCCCTATTAAGTTGCATTATACTGCTTTACATGTAAAAATCCCTATTAAGTTGCATATACTGCTTTACATGTAAAATCCCTATTAAGTTCATTATACTGCTTTACATGTAAAAATCCCTATTAAGTTGTATTATACTGCTTTATATATAAAAATCCCTATTAAGTTGCAATATACTGCTTTACATGTAAAAATTCCCATTAAGTTGCATTTTACTGCTTTACATGTAAAAATCCCTATTAAGTTGCATAATACTACTTTATATGCACAAATCCCTATTAAGTTGCATAATACTGCTTTATATGCAAAAATCCCGATTAAGTTGCATAATGCTGCTTTATATGCAAAAATCCCTATTAAGTTGGATAATACTGCTTTATATGCACACATCCCTATTAAGTTGCATAATGCTGCTTTATATGTAAAATCCCTATTTAAGTTGCATTATACTGCTTTACATGTAAAAATCCCTATTAAGTTGCATTATACTGCTTTACATGTAAAAATCCCTATTAAGTTGCATTATACTGCTTTATATGTAAAATCCCTATTAAGTTGCAATATACTGTTTTACATGTAAAAATCCCTATTAAGTTGCATTTTACTGCTTTATATGCAAAAATCCCGATTAAGTTGCATAATGCTGCTTTATATGCAAAAATCCCTATTAAGTTGGATAATACTGCTTTATATGCACACATCCCTATTAAGTTGCATAATGCTGCTTTATATGTAAAAATCCCTATTAAGTTGTATTATACTGCTTTACATGTAAAAATCCCTATTAAGCTGCATTATATTGTTTTACATGTAAAAATCCCTATTAAGTTGCATAATACTACTTTATATGCAGAAATCCCTATTAAGTTGCATTATATTGCTTTATATGTAAAAATCCCTATTAACTTGCATTATATTGCTTTACATGTAAAAATCCCTATTAAGTTGCATTATACTGCTTTACATGTAAAAATCCCTATTAAGTTGCATTATATTGCTTTACATGTAAAAATCCCTATTAAGTTGCATTATACTGCTTTACATGTAAAAATCCCTATTAAGTTGCATGATACTGCTTTACATGTAAAAATCCCTATTAAGTTGCATTATACTGCTTTACATGTAAAAATCCCTATTAAGTTGCATTATACTGCTTTACATGTAAAAATCCCTATTAAGTTGCATTATACTGCTTTACATGTAAAAATCCCTATTAAGTTGCATTATACTGTATATGTAAAAATCCCTATTAAGTTGTATTATAGTGCTATTATGGTGAAAACCCCTATTACGTTGCATAATTGTGTTCTAATTGCAAAAATCCCTATTTTGTTGCAGAAACTGTAAAAAACTGTTGAAATTGCATAAAACTGTTGAAATTGCAGAAACTCTTTACATTGTATAAAGTCTTAACATTGTATAAACTGTTTAAATCACTGACAGACTTAACTGTATAAAAATCCTATTAAAATGAATGGCAGAATTCTCAATACAAATGAATGGCAGAATTCCCAAGCCCGTAGAAAAAAACTGGACAACTGCAGAACTCAAATTTTTTCTGAAAACTGACAAGTTGCGGAAGCTGAACATGCACAAACTGCAGAAATTGCAGAAAATGTGGAAAAAACTGCAGAATCTGTGAATTTGCGGAAGCCACATTATAAGTCAATGGGAAAAATCGACCGATTTTTTGCCGATTGCGGAAAAACCGGAAATCGCAGAAGTCCCAAAAGTAATAGCAATAATCTCTCAAACATGCGGAACGTTTTGATGTATAAGTTGTGGAAATTGCAGAAACTGTGAAAGCTGTTGAAAACTGTTGAAAATCAGGAAAAAGATGGAAGTTTAATAATAATAATAATAAAGAACATGAAAACCAATTATTGACTGCGGAAAGTTCCGCAGTCAATCAACTAGAAACTTTTGCAATGGCTGAAGCCATTGCGATTGACTGCGGAATAATGCTATTGCAGAAGTCACCTGAAAAAAATCCTTAAAAATGCCTTGAAACTGTTAAAATACTTGAAAAAGCTTTTGAAACTCCTGAAGTCTTTAAAACTTCTGAAATCCTTGAAACTGTTGAAACCTTGAAACTCCTGAAATCCTGAAACGGTTTGAACCTTGAAAACTAAGCTGAATCTTTGGGAAACTGTGACACCGTTGAACTCACCTGAAAAATCCTTGAAACTGTTGAAACCTTGAAACTACTTGAAATCCTTGAAAAGCTGTTGAAGCCCTTTTGAAATTCCTGAAATGCTTGAAAACTGTTTGAAACCTTGGAAACTGCTGAAGTTGTGAAAATCCTATTTTAGTTGCATAAAATAGTGCTTTATTGTGAAAATCCCGCAGTTAGTTTGCATAATAGTGCTTTTAGTTGTGAAAATCCTAATTTAGTTGCATAATAGTGCGTTTATTGTGAAAAATCCCTATTACGTTGCATTATACTGTGTTTCACCATGTAAATCCCTATTAAGTTGTATAATACTGCTTTATATGTAAAAATCCCTATTAAGTTGCATTATACATGGCTTTACATGTAAAAAATCCCTTTATTAAGTGCATGTATACTGCTTTACATGTAAAAATCCCTAATTAAAGTTGCATTATACTGCTTTACATGTAAAAATTCCTATTAAGTTTGGCATTATAACTTGCTTTAACATGTAAAATCCCTATAAGTGCATTATAGCTGCTTTACAATGTAAAATCCCTATTAAGTTGCAAATTATACTGCTTTACATGTAAAAATCCCTATTAAGTTTGTTAATTATAATGCTTATATGTAAAAAATCCCTATTAAGTTGCAATATACTGCTTTAACATGTAAAAATCCCCATTAAAGTTGCATTTTACTGTTTTACATGTAAAATCCCCTATTAAAGTTGCATAATACTACTTTAATATGCACAAATCCCTATTAAGTTGCATAATAACTGCTTTATAATGCAAAATCCTATTAAGTTGTATTAATAGTGCTATTATGGTGAAAACCCCTATTACGTTTGCATATTGTGTTCCTAATTGCAAAATCCCTCTTTTGTTTGCAGAAACTGTAAAAACTGTTGAAAAATTGCATAAAGCTGTTGAATTGCAGAAACTCTTTACATTGTATAAACTGTTTAAAATCCACTGACAGACTTAACTGTATACAAAAATCCCTATTGAAAATGAATGGCAGATTCTCATACAAAATGAATGGCAAGAATCCCAAGCCCGTAGAAAAAAACTGGAAAAACTGCAGAACTAAATTTTTCTGAAACTGACAAAAGTTTTGCGGAAGCTGAACATGCACAAACTGCAGAAATTGCAGAAAAATGTGGAAAAAACTGCAAGAATCCTGTTGAATTTGCGGAAGCCAACATTTATAGTCAATGGGAAAAAATCGACCGATTTTTTTGCCGGATTGCGGGAAAGAACCGGAAATCGCAGAAGTCCCAAAAGTATAGGCATAATCTCTCAAACAATGCGGAACGTTTTGATGTATAAGTTGTGGAAATTGCGAAACTTGTGAAAGCTGTGAAAACTGTTGAAAATCAGGAAAAAGAATGGAAGTTTAATATAATATATATGAAAGAACATGACCATTTTATATTGACTGCGGAAAAGTTCCGCAGTCATCAATAAAGAACATGAAAACGCAATATTGACTGCGGAAAGTTCCGCAGTCAATCAAACTAGAAACGGTTGCAATGGCTGCGGCGCATTGGCGATTTGACTGCGGAACAGATCTAATGGCAGAAATCTTTGAAACTCCCGAAGTCCTTGAAACTGTTTGAACCTTGAAACTGTTTGAAACCTTGAAACTGTTGAAATCTGAAAACTGTTGAAACCTTGAAAACTGTTGAAACCTTGAAACTGTTGAAACCTTAGGATGTTGAAACCTTGAAACTGTGAATCCTTGAAACTGCTTGAGACCTTTGACTCCCTGAAATCCTTAAAGCTGTTGAAGCCTTGAAATTCCTGAAATCCTTGAACTGTTGAAACCGTTGAAACTGCTTGAAGTTGTGAAAATGCCCTATTTAGTTGCATAATAGTGCTTTTTTATTGTGAAAATCCCCAGTTAGTTGATAATAGTGCTTTTATTGTGAAAATCATAATTTTAAAGTGCATAATAGTGCGTTTATTTGTGAAAATTCCCTATTAAGTTTGCATTATTAAATGTTTATGTAAAAAATCCCTATTAAGTTGTATTATACTGCTTTATATGTAAAAATCCCTATTAAGTTGCATTATACACTGCTTTAAGCATGTAAAAATCCCTATTAAGTTGCGCCATTATACTGCTTACATGTAAAAATCTTCGCTTTAAGTTACATTATAACTGCTTTACATGTAAAAATCCCTATTAAGTTGATAAATAATGGCTTTAACATGTAAAAATCCGCTATTTTAAGTTGCATTATAACTGCTTTTACATGTAAAAATCCCTATTAGTTGCATATACTGCTTTACATGTAAAAATCCTATAAGTTGCATTATACTGCTTTTACATGTAAAAATCCGCTATTAGTTGCATTATAACCTGCTTTACATGTAAAAATCCCTAATTAAGTTGTATTATACTGCTTTATATGTCCACCATGCCATGCCATTTTCTCCACTTGTCCGTTGGCGTGTCGTGGGGGCAGCCGCCGAGCTGCCGCATATCACATTGGCACCAGCCCCCCATGGCTCCTTCCTGCAGGTGGTGGGGTCAACGGAAGGAACGGCCTCAGGTTCAAGACCGGGCCTGTTGGTCTCTCCTAGGGGCTACCAAGTGTAGGCAGACACTGGAAGGGCAATGTGGGTGAGTGCCTGCCCAAGGACACAAACGACAATGTGCACAGTCAGGAGGCGGGATTCGAACCCACGACCTTCCGATAATGAATGACGACCCGCTCTACCATCTGGCGCACTGTCGCCCTCACTGCTTATATGTAAAAATCCCTAATTAAGGGTTTGCAATATTACTGCTTAGCATGTAAAAAATCCCCATTAAGTTTGCATTTTACTGTTTAAACATGTAAAAATCCCTATTAAGTTGCAATAATACTACTTTATATGCAAAATCCCTATTGTTGCATAATACGTGCTTTATATGCAAAAATCCTATTAAGTTGTATTATAGTGCTATTATGGTGAAAAACCCCTATACGTTTGCATAATTGTGTTTCCTAAAATTGCAGCAAATCCCTCTTTTGTTGCAGAAACTGTTAAAAACTGTTGAAATTGCATAAAGCTGTTGAAATTGCAGAAACTCTTTACATTGTATAAACTGTTTTAAATCACTGACAACTTAACATGTATACAAAATCCTATTAAAATGAAATGGCAGAATTTCTCAATACAAATGAAGTGGCAAAAGAATTCCCGCAAGCCCGTAAAAAAAACTGGAAAACTGCAGCAATCTCAAATTTTTTCTGAAACTGACAAGTTGCGGAAGTGAATGACAGCAAACTGCAGAAATTGCAGAAAATGTTGGAAAAAACTGCCAGAATCTGTGAATTTGCGGAAGCCACATTATAAGTCAATGGGAAAAATCGAACCGATTTTTTGCCGATTGCGGAAACCGCGGAATCGCAGAAAGTCCCAAGTAATAGCAATAATCTCTCAAACATGCGGAACGTTTTGATGTATAAGTTGTGGAAATTGCAGAAACTGTGAAAGCTGTGAAACTGTTGAAAATCAGGAACCAAGATGGAAGTTTAATAATAATAATAACTAGAAATGCAGCAATGGCTGCGGCCATTGGATTGACTGCGGGAACTGGCAGACATCGAAATGCAGAAATTGCAGAAAATTGTTAATTTGCAATAATCTAATGTTCATAACTGGTAAAATTGGCATAAACTGGTAAAATGCATAAACTGGATAAATTGCCAGAACTGGTTAAATTGCAAAAAAAACTGTAAAATGCATAAATTGGTAATTTGCATAATCTAATTTGCATAAACCGGTAAAATGCATAACCTTTCCATGTTGCAATGAATTTTAAGAATTTGCCATAAACTGGTTAAATTGCAAAAAACTGTAAAAATTCATAAATTGGTTAATTTGCATAATCTAATTTTGCATAAACGGCGGTAAATGGCATGACAGTTTAAATTGCAGCAAACTGTTATGTTACATAAAACTGGTTTAAATTGCAAAAAAAAACGTAAAAATGCATTAATTGGTTAATTTGCATAAATTATATAAACCTGGCAATTAACCTGTTTAAATTTCATGAATCCTAAATGGCATAAATTGTTCTGTTTGCATAAACTGGTTAAAATGCATAAACTGGTTACACGTAATTCCATAAAGTGGTTATTTGCATAAATTTGTTTATATTGCATAAACTTTTTAATTCCATAAACTGGTCAAACTGTTGAAATCGCCTAAATGCTGAAATTGCAGAAGCTGCACAAATTGGCTGAAAGACATGGAGTGCCAGAAATCCTATAAAATGCATTGGCCCCAACACACTTAATGGACCAATACACACCAATGCAAAAAATCTAATTCCTGTAGAAAAACTGGAAAACTGCAGAAAGGGCCAATTTTTTCTCACCCACAAATGTTGCGGAAGCTGAAGCATGCACAAATTGCAGAAATTGCAGCATTGCGGAAAAAATGCGGAAAACATGAATTTGCGGGAGCCCCATTAATGCGTCAATGGGAAAAATGGTTTGGTATTATCGTCCGATTTGCGGAAAAACCGTTTAAATTGCAGAAAGTCCCAAAGTAATAGCAATAATCTCCTCAACATGCGAAACATTTTGATGCTAACTTTTGAAACTCCTAAAATCCTTGAAACTGTTGACCTTGAAACTTCTTGAAGTTCGCTGAAACTGTTGAATCACTGAAAACTCCTGAAAATCCTTGAAACTGTTGAAAACCGTTGAAACTGCCTGAAATTCTTTAAACTGTTGAAACTTTGAAACTCCTGAAAATCCTTAAAACTGTTGAATATCCTTGAAACTCTGAATTATTGAAAGTGTCTTGAAACGGTTTAAATTGCCACACAAGCGGCGCTGAAATAATTTGTTTGCCAGTAACTATGACAACCTGTCTGGATTTGGCCTGGCTTCTGTGGCTTCGCCCGATTTGATTTGGTTCGGTAACTATGGCAACGTAGCCTGGATTTGGCCTGGCTTCTGGTGGTTCGCCTCGAAGTGATTTTGGTTTCCGGTAAACTATGGCAACGTAGCCTGGATTTGGCCTGGCTTCTGTGGTTCGCCTTGATCTGATTTTGGTTCTGCAGTTACATGGCAGCCTGGTCTGGACTTAGCCAGCTTCTGTGGTTTGGTTTCTGTAACTATGGCAACTTGGTCTGGTCTCGTTTGGCTCTGGGTCTTGGTCTTGGTTCATGTCTTGTCTGGGTTTTCAGGTCTTCATCTGGAACTTGGATCGGGTCTTGTCTGGGTTCGGGTCTTTGGTCTGGACTTGGCCCACATTTTGTGGTCCGCCTTGTTTCGTGATTTTTTGGTGCCGGTAATATAGTAACCTGGGTCTGGGACTTGGTCTGGTCTGGTCTTGGTCCTGCGATGTTGGTCTGGGTCTTAGTCTGGGTCCTTGGTCCGAGTTGACTCTGAGACTTGGTTCGGGTCTGGGTCTGGTTAGCTTTTTGGTGTTCGCCTTGTTATATTGTTTTTGTGCACTGGTAACTATGGCAACCTTGGTCTTGGTCTTGGGTCTGGTTTGGGTCTTGGTTGGGGTCTTAGTCTCAATTCAGGTTCTGGGTCTTGGTTCGGATCTTGGTCTGGTTTGGATTTTGCCCTGGGTCCGTGGTTCGGATCTTAGTCTGGGTCTTGGTTCAGATCGTGGTCTGGGTCCCGGTCTTGGTTCGTGTCTTGGTCTGGTCTCGGTCTGGGTCTTGGTTCGGGTGCTTGGTCTGGGTCTTTGTCCGCTGTCCTTGTACTGCTGAAGTCCTTGAAACTGTTTAAAACTGTCCTTGAAACGTTGACAATCCCATTTAGTTGTATTACAATGGTTCTTAGTGGGTGGAAAAATCCCAAATTAAGTTGTATTATAATGCTTTTATTGTGAAAAATCAAAATTTAATTTGTATTATATGTGCTTTTATTGTGAAATCCCCATTTAGTTGTATTTATAGTGCTTTTATTGTGAAAATCCCATTTAGTGTTCAAGGACCAGAAAGTCCTTGAACTTGTTGAAAATCCCATTTAGTTTTGTATTATAGTTGCTTTTTATTGTGAAAATCCCTATTTAGTTGTAGTATAGTGCTTTTTTATTGTGAAATCCAATTTAGTTGTATTATAGTGCTTTCATTGTGAAAATCCCAATTTAGTTGTATTATATGACTTTTATTGTGAAAATCCCTATTTTAGTGTATATAACTGCTTTTAATTGTGAAAATCCCTATTAAGTTTGTATTAATATGCTTTTTTTGTGAAAAATCCGCATTTAGTTGTATATAGTGGCTTTTATTGTGAAAATCCGCCATTTAGTTGTATTATAGTGTTTTTTAATTGTGAAATCTATTTAGATTGTAGTATACGTAGTTTTATTGGAAAATCCTATTAAGGTGTATTATACTGCTTTTATATTGTGAAATATCCTATTCAGTGTATTATAAACTGCTTTTATTGTGAAATCCCATTTCGTTGTATTATCTGCTTTTATTGTGAAAATCCCCATTGTAGTTGTATTATAGTGGCTTTTATTGTGAAGAATAAATAAAAAAAGGGGGGCGACAGTGGCCCGCAGATGGTAGAGCGGGTAAGTCTCATGATCGAAGGTCGTGGGTTCGAATCCCGCTCCTGACTGTGCACATTGTCGTTGTGTCCTTGGGCAAGGCAACTTCACCCAACATGCCCTCCAGTGTCTGCTACACTGTAGCCCCTCTAGGGAGAGACAACAGGCCGCGGTTTGAACCGTTGAGGCCGGTCCTTGCCGTGGACCCACCACTGCAGAAGGAGCTATGGGGGCTGGTGCAATGTGATTTGGGCCAGCTCCGGCGGCCTGCCCCCCACGAACCCGGCAAACGGACAAGTGGAAGAAAAATGATGGGATGGATATTGTGAAAATCCTAGTTAAAGTTGGTATTATACCTGCTCTTAATTTGAAATTCCCCATTTAGTTGTATTATAGTGCTTTTAATTGTGATAATCCCATTTAGTTGTATTATAGTGCTTTATTCAAATACCTATTTTAGTTGCATAATACTTCTTTACCATGCAAAAATCGCCATAAAGTTGCATAATTGTGTTGTAATGTGCAATAAAAAACCTATTTCTGGTTGGCAGAAAGCATGTCTGGTCTTGGTGCGGGTTCTTGGTCTTGGTGCGGGTCTTGTCTGGTCTTGTTCGGGTCGTGGTCTGTGTCTTGGTTTTTGGGTTCTTGGTCGGGTCTTTAGTCTGGTCTTTGATCGGGTCTTGTTGGTTTTGGTTCTAGTCTTGTCGGGTCTGGGTCTGGCTCTTGGTTCGGAGTCTTAGTCTGGTCTTGCTTGGTCTATGGTTTGGGTCTTTAGTTTTGCGGGTCCTTGATCATGGTCTGGGTCTGGTCCGTGGTCTGAGTCTTGGTTTGGGTTTTGGTCTTGTATTGGGTTCGGGTCTGGGTCTGCTCTTGTTGGGGTCTTGTCAGGTCTGGTCTTGGTTCAGGTCTTGGTTGGGGGTCTTGGTCCTGGTCAGGGATTTGGTCTTGTTGCGGGTCTTGTCTGAGTCTTTGGTCTGAGTCTGGTCTTATGCTCGTGTCTGGTCTGGGTCTGGTCTTGGTTTGGGTATTGTTTCGGGTCTTGGTTTGTCTTTGTTTCGTGTCTTGGTCTGGTTTGGTTCTGGGTCTTGTTTCGGGTTCTTTGGTTTGGTCTTGTTTCGGGCCTTGCGTTTTGGTCTTGGTCTTGGGTTCTCATCTGGGTCTTGGTTCGGATCTTGGTCCTGGTTCCCGGGTCTGGTCTTGTTCGGGGTCTTGTCTGGTCCTTGGTTCGGTCTTGTTTGTCTTGTTTCGGGTCTTGATTTGGTCTTGGTCTGGTCTTTGTCTGGGTCTCGTCTAGGTTTGGGTCTTGGTTTTTGTTCAGGTCTTGGTCTGGGTCTTTGTTCCTATGCCTTGGAACTCCTGAAATCCTTGAAAAATGTCCGTTGAAAAAATTTCCCCATTTAGTTGTATTATAGTGCTTTTTATTGTGAAAATCCCCATGTTAGTTGTATTATAGGGCTTTTCATTGTATTTTATAATATTTTGTTGATAATTCTGTCCGTAATTGCAAAAATCCCTATTTTTGTTGCAGAAACTTGTAAAAACTGTTGAAATTGCATAATACTTGAAGCTCCTGAAATCCTTGAAACTGGTTGAACTTGAAATGTCCTGAAATCCTTGAAATTTCTGAAATTCTTTTTAACGGTATGTCTTGAAACTGTTAAAACCTGGAAACTGCTGAAAGGTCGGTCCTTGAAAACTGCTGAAGTCCTTGGTTTTCAACTGCCTGAAGTCCCTTGAATCTCCTGAAAAATTCTTTTGGAAAAAACTCCTGAACTCCTTAAAAAACTGTTGAAACCTTTAACGTCCTGAAATCCTTGAAACTGTCCTGGAGTCCTTGAAACTGCTGAAATGGCTTTAGCTTGTAAAAATGGTGAAAGGCCTGAATGTGCCTGAAGTCCTATTAAAATGAATTGGGCCTATTAAATGAATGGCAGAATTCAAAGTACCGAATGAATGGGAAGATTTCCAAGCCCCGTAGAAAAAAACTGGAAACTGCCAGAAGCCAATTCTTTCTGAAAACTGACAAGTTTGCGGAAGCCCTAACATGCACAAACTGCATGAAATTGCAGAAAAATGTGGAAAAAAAATGCTGAAAACCATGAATTTGCGGAAGCCCCATTATAGTCAATGGGAAAAATCGAACCGTTTTTTGCCGATTTGGCGGAAAAACCGGAAATGGGCAGAAGTCCCAAAAGTAATAGCAAATAATCTCCAAACATGCGGAATGTTTTATTTATTTATTTATCTATTTAATTATTTATTGGTTTATTTGGTAGGGACACGAGGCAAGTTAATGAACAAGCCACACCGGATTTGTAGCCTTGGCTAA